>UESW01004153.1:401142-509055 GCA_900491605.1 Calamus simplicifolius
AGCAATATCCTCAAAAGTCTTGATGTGCTCACTATGAGTCATCAAGAGCTTCATCTGACTCCACTGAGGGTCAGGTAGTGAACGAAACATTGCTAGGACCTGTTGCTCATCAGTAAGTTCAACTCCAGCAGCCTTCATATCCCTAATCATGTTTCCCATCACACGAAGGTGGGTCGACATGGAATGATCGGGATCCTTGACATACTGAATGAATCTAAGGTTCAAGGCACGTAGCCTTGTCGCCGAAGTTTGACCAAACCTTATCTTGAGCTGGTTCCACATATCCTGAGCAGTCTGGCAATGCTCAAAATTGCCAATAAGATCATTGTGCATGCTGCTCAACATAGTAAAGCGTGCACAACAATCTTTCTTGACCCAATTGTCATAGGCTTCCCGATCAAGGCGATGTTGCTCAGTAGTGCCAGGCGCTGGTGGTGTCATACAAGTTGTCAGGGTTTCCAAGACTTCTAAGTCATTCAGCAGGTATTGGATTTTCCTATGCCACATGTCATAGTTTTGTCCATCTAGCTTCTCACCTTTGTTGAGATCAGCAATAACAGATTTGGAGGCCATCACTCTCTGTTGGTCAAGCAAGGTATGGACATGAGGCACATATGTTACTGTTAGTGAGGAAAAAAATCAGATTTCAAATGTTCTATCTTATGAATGAGATCGAAAATTTCGCTATGCTCATAATCATCACTCATTCAATAAGATGGAACACAGAATCTGATAAGTTTTCATAGAACATATCTATGTAATCCACTTTTTAAATTTTGGAACAAATCCGCATGTCAACTAAAAAACAACATATATATTCTTTATGCACCAAGCATAAATATACATGCAGAAGACAAACACCCCTAATGCATAATTAGTATATTATGCCAAGCAGAAAAAAAATGCATAAAACATATTTATACACTAGGCATAAATAAATTATGCATACAGAAATATTTATCGAAATAAATATGATTGTAACTGTGCATAAAAAACTGCAATTGGGGTGCATATAGACGCTCTCAGGGACAAGGGAGAGTCCCATTCATGGCAGCTAGGTGATGTTACATTCTTTAATGAAGATTAACTTAGTGCATCACAATTACTAAGCTGTAAGCTGGGCCCATCCACGGCAGGTAGGTGGGGCCAGAATGGGTCGGATTTGCGTCTAGCTGGCTTTGGTTTAATTTTTCTGCATATTTATTGTTCTCTGTGTGTGTGCACTGCGGCTCCCTTGGCCGTGAGACCAAAAGTTCTTGGAAAAAACGAAAGCAGTCCGCACGTTAAAAAGTGGATGGCCTTTCGGATTCTTTAATGGGAGGAATAACGATACTCTTGGAAGGACAAAATAAATTTGATTCATTAAATCTCTCGATCCTTTCTTTCCAACGAAGGAAGGAATGGAAAACCTTTGATTCATTAAATCTCGTAACTCAGCGCGAGAGGTTTGGACGCCTGTTCTCCGAAAAACATGCAAGCAGTGCTTTTTATCCTTTTTTTTTTTTTTGTTGCAGAATCGTAGAGCGCCAGCTATGGAATCAAAGGCTTAGGAGATAGGCGGCGCGCAACCATCGTTGCCAGCTCCTCCGCCTCAATCACATCGGCCACCGTTCAAAGTATGGTGACGACCAAACTCGCTCTGATACCAATTGAAGGTACCGTTGAAGGTGCCAAAGATAAAGGACATACCTCAATATTGACAGCAGTGGAAACAGCAGCGGAAACGGGATCGTCGGCCGTCGAGGGCTACCAGAGTCCTCAATGCATCCACACCCCTAAGCCGCGGTGCCGTAGGAAAGAGGAGGAAGAGCCTTTGTGTCCTTCTCTCAGAACACCTTTCCTCTCCGAAGACTTCTCTCTCATAAGACACCTTCGGTCTCACATTTAAAGAGGGCTCACACAGACGGATAAGCCCGAGGCTTATCTTCCGAAGAGTCTGCTCCTATTCCGAAGAATCCCCCACTTATGGGACTCTTTGGATTTCGAGTGGACGCATTAATTAGCACCCAGGCCAACAACCAGGAATAAAGAGCTAGAACGGATGGATTGCTTTGGCCCTTTGGGATGGTTATCCATATATGTGGTTTCTAGGAAGAAAGAAGGGTACTAAAATGGAATCTCATACGCGTGGCTACGTGGGACCACCAGTGTTTGTTTATATAACAAATCACCGGCAAGAAATGTATGCCTTGAAGAAGTACACCAAACCATCCAGAAGAAGCCTCCGCAATGCTGATATTGGACTTGGGAGTCTGGCTCATTCCTCTCACTCTCATTCTTGCACCAGGTAGGCGACTTGTTGATCTCGTTGCCAAGCTCCAGCACCTGTGCGGAAGTATAAGATATCTAGCATCCACATCCCCGGCGATCTCGAGCCGCTTGTCAAGGCTCCACACCTTGACCTTCACACTGTAACAATATTGCAGTCCTACAAACCAAATCCTTTGGTGGTGAGAAATCTTAGCTTCAAGCTTTGTCCCGAGATCTCATATCAAATAAATAGCATGATAGCTTTTGTATGTATTGTGTTCCTTCTTCAGTCATGAGTTATTTTTGTACAAGAAATACGATGAAATTGGGCTTTCTTGTTTGATATTCTCTTCGACTCCATCTACCAACATAACATCCATCCAGCTTTCTTTAAGCTCTATATACGAGGAGAATGATGAATACCTACCTACCTGTTGAAGAAAAACCAGATGGAGCTACTTTCAATATTTAATTGTGGAAGAATTTTTCTGTCTCCTTTCCTAAAACAATTCCGGTGTGTGGCAAACAAGAGATTCCAGAACATTAAGATGAGAAGATTATCTTCCTTTTTCCTCGAATTAACAAATTATCATAGGAAGAATGTAACTACTAATAAAATGTTTCAAGGTGTTCTCAGGAAACAAGAGAGATATGGTTTTTGAATTTTTCCCTTCGCAGCGATTACAGCAGGGCCAGTCTGATCCAAGACAGTTCTGCAACTAGCCCTTGCTACCTCAGCTCTTTTTTCAGCTTTGTCTGGTGTCAATTGTATCTGGCCTCTGCCTCCCCTCAGCTCCAACAATCCTAAAACTTTTTCAGAAAATTTTCAGGCCTGTTCAACAACAGCCTTTTAAGGCATCGACCATAGTTGGAACATCTCTCATCTCCGCCTAAGCTAAGAGAGGTAGTATTTTCTTTTTGGATTGCATGGTACAAAAGAGATCTATGGTGTCCCCTCCTTGAACTGTGGCAGTGGTCAGCAATGGTGTTACCAGTCACAAATACTGTGGGCGAGGAAACTCGAAGTGCAAGTAAATTTAAACAAGAACCCATGGAGATCAGATTGTATGGCTCAGTCCCTTAGAGCTGTTGAACAAATTTTGAGCTTCATCAAGCTTCCTGAGACTACGCTTAGTCGATGCAATTTAAGCCTGGATGTAACGACCAAACTGAAGGAACATCCACAAATATTTGCATCCAACTTTTCAAGGTCCCCTGAGGATATCTAGATAAAAGTCTTTCATCCAATGGCTTTCGAGATGCTTTGGAGATCAAGCTTGTGTGAAATGTCAGTGGTACTGCCAGAGACTGTAGCTCGGATCAAGCTCTGCGAAGGTCGCCATTAATAGATTCCTTAAGCACAGTAATAGTTCTGACAGTCCATTCTCAGAATGAAATTATGATAGGTACAAAAGAAAGATGTCAGTGGGACCAGTTGGCTGGTAAAGAAAAAATCACACATTTGCGGCATTGCATAGCTTCCATTCTCTTACGGTCTTACCTCAAATTGCTTTTCTTGGTAAAGGTCCAGTGAAGGACCAAAAGTAAGATCCATTCATTAAGCTGATTTGAAAAGTATTCCCTTCGTTCCCTCTTCCCAGCCCTATAATACAGGAGACAATTAGTTCAACATAGTCCTTTGCTTTTCGTCCTTAAAAAGAGTCATCAAAATTATCCTTAACATTATCCAGGGCATCAATGTTAAGATCTGTTTGTTCAGATCTCAAGAGACCCCCATGAACATCATCCACCTTAGAAATTTACTATTAGAAGTGAAATATTCGCCTTTTGTTCCCATATTCATCTCAACTTTCAAATTGGCTCAGCAGCTTGTAACTCTGCTTGTGCCTCTCATTCATCTCTCATTGGTTTTTACTTACCTGTTCTGCCCATCAAGTGTTAATGATTGCACGAGCGGCATGGCATACTCTCCAGTTGACAGGAATTCTAAATCGGCAGAAAATGTACCAGATGAAATCAATCCAAATGATAATTGACCCTTGTTCTCTCCAAATATTAATCATTTAGGGACTCCTTAAACTCAACCACTCGAACAAACTAAAATCTCACAAACCCAGATCAGTTCACCACCATCTACCAACTTTTGACAACTTTGCCAAGTCTTTTGACTTGATACCATCAAAACTTTTGCTAATCCTTTTGACTGAATTCCATCCCAACCAATGCAAAATTATATCTCAAGTTCTTCCCACCATCATACTACATATCATCAATGTAGGCTTCTCTGCAACAGATCACTAGATCAATACTCCAAAAGAAAATCAGCACTATCACGTTTGCAATCTCCATAAAGTATATTGGCAACATTGTTTTGCATTCAGCTCCATAAACAACAACTTGCTATGCAACAGCACCAACTTATTAATACCTCATATTTCGAACTAAATTGTCGCCATATTCCAACTCAAGTCTTCACACTTCTAGCTGATGATATTTAAGAAACGACCAAGCCCTCCAAGCAGACGCTCCAGCCTCCGTGAACCAACTGCAAGAAGAGCATTGGCCCCAACAAAAGCAGAACCTTTCCCTGCGTACCCACTCTATTAGTATTTGCTTAACCAACCATTTCACTTCTGCAGTGGGACACTAGAGAAATCTATAGTACCATAAGAGAAACTACCTTGACGCCACTGTGTCATAGCTCAGGAAGTAGCTTCTCCCAGTCCAGGCTTTGGATAGTCTTAGTCTGGAATACCCTTGTCACAAAGTTCTGATCAGGTACTTCAACAGTCACAGCGGCCTTCCATACCTTAAATCCTTGATCTTCAAGCAAGCTCTTCTCAATTTTAGTTGCTTGCCTAGCAAAGCAAAATGCTCCATTAGGAAATGGTTGATTCCCACCTGCCCAGAGTTACAAGACTTTCCATTCCAGCACGAACGTTTAAGAACTCTACCTCCATTCCTGAAATCAGATCTGACCATTTGCACATATGAACCAATTTTAATCCATTTCATGCTATTTAGTTCAAACCATATGACCAGTAACAACGGTCAATCATCGACTTAAGGAGCGCATAGACTCTTACCAAAGAACATAAAGTGTGTTCATTGATGACAATTGCTGACTTTGGGAAGGTCATTCAAGTCTTGCTACTGTACCAAGGAATCATGGTTTCAATAATAGGTTCATATAAATAATTACTATGTGCTGAAACAAGCAAACAACTAACAAGATGAAAAGGTGACCAGAATCGTATAACCTAATTCAGTGCATTTACATATAAGAATGCCCATCACTTGTAAGTCTGCTGTAAATAGCAGGTAAAATTGCTGACATTTGGCTACAATCTTGGACAGTCTAATAAACTGTCATTGGTCATTTCAGATAGTGCACAGGTTAGGTAAGAAAAATCAATGTTTGTGGAGTCAAACTGCCATAGTAAATTATGGTAAGGCTATTGGACCAGAGTAAGGAAGCACAACTTCACAGAACAATATAAATTTAAAAATGCTGTAATAAACCAACACTAAACAAGAGAAACAAGTGATCAAGACATTTTTCTTTATAATCAAATGTGCTTTACACATAAAATGGCCAGTAAGTATAGGACTCTCATCTCTGACATACATTTCCGGTGTTACAAGGATAGATGAGGTAACAATGTTGGGAAGCAGTGCACTTTTCAGGTCAGCCTAATTGATTTTCCTTAACAACCCTAAAGGTTGTTATCCTAATAAAAATTTTGCAGCCACAGATACTTCGGCAATGTAATACACCCACTATAGCCTGAAAACTATTCTTCAGTGTAGCCTTTTGTAATAGTTCATCTCTACAATCCAAAAACAAAACCACATATATTAAGATTCAATTCATAATTTTGAAGACCACACATGCTGATAACACTGATGGCTAGATGAAAGGCTTTCAATGATTTGATTTTTTTCCTTTTTTTTTTAATCATTCAACAATTTGCTCACGATTCTGGGCGAGGCAAAAATAAGTTTCTTTGACTACCATCACTGTTACTTCGAGAAGAGAAAGACTCCAACCATTGTTTAGGAGCTGCCGGGTGCACACTATAAAGGTTGATCATGAACCTTCTCTCAGAGTTAGCAAGAACAGTAGCAGGGGAAAAAGCCTCTTGAGCAAACCATGTTTTTTAAGCCAATTAAGGATCCTGTATCTGGGTTTGGTCCTATTCTCCAGATCAAAGCAAAGAAAAGCCGGGAATATACCAAGGTACTGCAAAGGGTACTTCAAGTCATTACATAGGTAATTCACCTTCTTGTGGAGCGATTCCTTGCTCTGGTTAAGCAATTTGGGAGCTGCATTTATCATTCTACAAAGCATCGAGTACTCCATCCCCATCTCTAGAAAGTAGTCGAACCTCTCCTGCAACTGATATTTTGTGCTGTTTAACAGTGAGGCAGCTTTAGTGATCATCTTGTTCTCACCAAAACCGATACCAAGCAAGAACTCCAGTTTATTATCCACAAACTGCTCCTTTTTCATGGATTTTACCCTTTCTAGATCCTTCAAAAAATCACTCTCCATCTTTGTATCGTGCAAAGCAGCAGAATTAGAAGCAAAATCTGCCGAGAGGTAGTGGTGATTCCCATCTACAACAATCTTGCCAAAGAACCACTCGTGGAGCTCCATAGCTCTCATCGACCCCGGCAAGTTACCCAATTTATTCTTGCCCATCACGTACGGGAACCTCCGAGATAGCAAGGCCACTTCCTCTTTAGTTAGGCCGACGCATTGCAGATACTCCGGCATAGCAATGCTCGGGTTCTCCAGATCCAAATCCAAAATATCAGGGTGCTGCAGAAGAAATGGCCCGGCCTGCTCGCCCTTCATGCCTAATCTGATGAAAAAATTCAATTTTTGAGCCAATGCGGCCTCGTCCAGCTCGAAAAAAACCCTCTGGTTCCTGCCCATCAGCTCTCCCATCTGACCTTTCGGAGAGCCGAGGTCGTAGAAGACCCGGATCCTCCTGCAAATCCGGAAAAAGAGGTCGACATTGTCGTCGCTCTCTAAAGTCGTGCCAGCAACGGCGCAACCGGCGAGATCGAAGTCGACGAAGGCGCGCTTCAAATCGTCGAACAGGAGGTCGACATCGCTGCCGGGGTCGGCGTCGTAGGCTGTGGCGGAGGGGAAGGCGAGGCAGATTGCGATGACACAGACGCGGCGGAGGCCGCGGGCCTCGAGGGCGTGGAGGCGGGCGAGGAGGACAGCGGGAGGGGTGGAGAAGATGGAGGGGTTCTCGCGGTAGAGGAGGCCGAGGCGGGTCCAGGGGAAGGCGAAGCGGGCGAGGGCGGAGACGGCGGGAAGAAGATGGGGGTCGTCGGAGAGGAAAAGGGCGCGGGAGGGGACGGCGGTGTGGGAGGGGGCGAGGCCTATGGACTCGAGGAAGAACTCGAATTCGTTGACGGGGCGGTAGGAGAGGAAGCGGCGGATGGTGCGGGGGATGTCGGAGGAGGAGGGGGAGGGGGGGAAGGGGATCTGGGAGACGAGGGTGGAGAGGGAGAAGGGGAGTTGGAGGCGATGAGGTCGGCGTGGGAGAAAGGGAGGGAGCGGGTCGAGTGTAGGTAGTCGGTGAGGGCGCGCTGGGCCTCCGCCAGAGCGCGCGCGCGATGGCGGTAGCAGAGATTCTTGAGCTTGGGGATGGAGCAGAAGAGGACGCGCGAGAGGAGCAGGAACAGTGGAGGCTTTGTCTTCCTAAAATTGCAAGAAGAGGGAGAGTAGGAGGAGAAGGGGAAGAGGGGCATGGCGCATGGTGAGGCCACAGGGGGGAGAGAGAGAGAGAGAGATGTGGAGGAGGGTTTTAGCCTTCTCTACCGCTAGGGTTTTTGCTGAGGTTCCGACGGAGGGGCGAAGGAAGGAGGACGGGTGACGTCATTTGCTAATAAGAACATAAATAAAATTTTAAAAAAAAGTTAAAGTATGAATAAAATTGAAGGACACAACCCAATTCAACTCAACTCAACTTCTCTACATAAGGTATGCTTTCTTCAATCTGCTAAAATTAAAGAACATAGACCTAATAATATTTTTCATAATAATCGAATCTTTCTGGGCAAGAAAAATCTATAAATAAAAAAAAATTAAAAATTAAAAATTTCTAACATTCTATCCTCTTAAAGCAAGCAACAAATGATAGAATCAAATTCAATTTCAAACCTATGAAATATAAGCAGCTTATATTCATTATAGCTTAAAAATATTAAAGTATAATCACACGTTTATTTAAACCTATAAAAACTTCTTAGATAATTTAATTATTTTAACCTAATTTGAATTAATCAAATTATTAATACAAGATTAAGATCTAATTATCTTACCAACATCATCAATGAGATTGGAGCTTGTTTATTTACTTCCACTCATACTGTAATATGAGTATAATGTTGCTTACTGATGTCCTTGAAATGGTATAATTTTCTATTATACTAGTGAGAAGAATTTAATTTATTGATAATCGCTTCAATGAAGAGTTTATGAGGGAACCATTTGAAATTACAATTAATTTTGATGGCATAGTCTTTAAAGCGTTGATCCACTACCTTTATTGAATACAAGGATATAGCAATATCTCTTTTATCCTTTATTTTTCAATGGCATGGTTACTAAGAATTTCATGGGCAAAATTTTAGAACCCACCAATGTATATTTTTATCCTTAAACCTTAAACTGCATAAAAAGCTTTAAAAATCTTGTAAAATCAATCTAGGTGTGAGACCAATGAGCCTCAAGAATCATATTATACCATATGATAGGTAGCATATAAAATTTAGATATAAATTTAAAATTTTGCATAGAAATTGATAAATTATTGCATACATTGAATTTGTATATACTCACCGTTTGCTACCATGGCATTAAGAGGTTTGTTATTTGAGCACCAACAATCGAAATACTTGACTATTTCTAAATAAATAAAATTATGGGTACTATCTGAGTCAATAAGAATCATAATTGATTGCTTCCCTTCGCTTGCATTATTTGAGGAGATAAAGCATTGGTTATAGCATGCATAGAGATGTCTAGTAGCAAATTGTATAGTTGTTTATCATAGTTTTCTTTATCTTTCAACTCTATGTCAAGTATATTGTCAGACCAATAATCATCAATGAGAAATAATTGTTTTGCAACTATGGCTTAGACTAAATTTTCATTACAATTATAGCATAAACCATTTTCTCTTTTTTATTTTTATTTTTTGGCAACAATCGTTTAATTGGAACAAAAAGAGATGTTAGATTACTTGAACTAAAGTAGTTACTACACATTGGCTCACCTTAAGCTTTCATAAAGCAAGTAGCTGTTCTTCTTGAGCCTAGTTAATCCAATAACTTTAGTAATAATGGTTGGCCAAAATATGTCCTAACTTATTCAATAGTTTTTAGTCATATTGATTGACTGAAACATACGAACATCATACTTTATTTCTTCAAATTAAGATTATTAAAAAATTATAACATGTTTTTGATTAACTCTGTAATATGGTTATCAAGTTGTTCAAATTATGATTGATATTTATATTTTATAGCAGTATGGTACAACTTGGTAAGTCAACTAGTAAAATCTTTATAAATACTTGGGTTAAAATAAGTGCAAAAACCTTTCACAAATTCGTTTTATTAGAGGTTGTTCTTCATCAACTCATATCATTGCAACGTATACGTTTTCAAGTAAAAAAAAAAGCATAGTAATTTTTATGCCTTTGGAGTAAAATTAAACTTGAAGAATTGCTCTACTCGATAAATCCAATCATTGCAATCATCCCAATAAAACTAAAGAATTTTAGGCATGTGGTCCAAGATTGGATCGTTCCTTCTGTATATATCTTTATACAGTGATAAATCCTCATTGTATTATTTAAAAATTCATCAAATTTTTTCTTTACCATGCCTACAATATTATCATATTTGTCAAATCAATCAAAGTACCTATTAATTTAGTCACATTGTAAATATTTGTTGTGTAGCTTTTCGTAACTTTAATACATGATGCTCCTATTATCTTTTTTTTAAAATTTTTAATATTAGCTTTCATGCGCTTCTATCATTGTTACGGATGGATGGATTCCCTCGGCCATATTATCTCTTTCCCCCATTCTTCTCCTTAATCCCATGCATCTTCGAATGCAGCCAGCAGGCCAGGCCTCCATTAACCGCCACGGTGGCAGAGTTTGTCACTGAAAAGAATCACAACGGCTTCTTTATCGGCCGGAAGCAAATCGCGGTGCGCACTTCCGGCGGCCATGGACAGAGCCGGTGGAGTCATTATCAGAAGTTCAATAATATATATCACTTGAAAGCTTATTGTTAGAATAATTTTGAGAGGCCTTTATGATTTGATAATGCTATTTCAGTAGAATTATATCCTAAAATGCAAATAGTCCCTTAAACCCTATAATATCTTTACTCACTTTCCTTTGGACTTGGTTATTGCATGCTAAAATTTTGTTCGTTGATCATATTTGTTACTCATCAACCCTTTGAACTCCTAATAAACAAAAATGAGAGCTTTGGACATTTCAATTTTTTTTTTTTTTTTGAAATTAAGGAAAATCATAACAATTGCAATAGTTTATATTTATATCCAACAGTTCATATACATGATCAGTTAAAAGGGTTGCATTTTTGTATGTACATTGGTTGCATAATTTATCTTTTCTGAGAAAGAAATCAATACAAAATCACTAAGTAACTTCTAAGTTTATATTATATTTGCTTACTCTAATTATTTTGCTCCCTTTTACCCTCAAATGCAAGTTTGTGTGGATTGTCTTACCTTTATTAAGTTAATTTTTTGGCATAAAATTGTGTCTCATTTATATATATCTGGGGCAGAACTTATCTACTTTGGAATTCTTTTATCTCTAAATGGATGGTTTGTTGTTAGGTGAGAATTGGATGATTAATATCAACATTGCATGAAGCTACGCAATTTTATCAAACAAGATTTAGGTTATAGTGCTCTATAATTAATATCTGTTGGTACTATGGCTCATTTGATTTTTTTCCCTCCAAACAATTCAAATGATGCTTGATATTATTTTTTTTCCTTTGTTAAAAGATAAATTAGTTTAATTTATTTTTCTTCTTGACATCTAATCAGGGAAGATCTTGTTTGACATGAATATTAACAGTTCATATTTTATTTTATTTTATCATGATGATGAGGCCAGGTTATTGAGCATATTGAGCATCCTTGTCCTTAACAAAATCAAATGTTCATCATAACAAAAGATTATCCTCTTTGAAAGATTCAGAATGGTTGTGGGACATAACAAATATACAGTTTTTAATCAGCAAAAATAGAACCCTGAAGTTCATAGATTTTATTTCAATTCACAGAGAAGAGTATAAGATATCAAGGTATTAGTGCCATCCTGGTACTACTCTGCAAGATAGAAGGCAGCAACCAGTGGAAAAACAGTAGCTATAATTCATCTCCACCAACCAAAAGGATTGTTCCAACTTCATCACATTAAGCCTCCGGACAAACCCTGGTTTTTTCCCACTCATGTGCTTTCCACTCGGGCAATTGTTGGATGACAAGCTGCAAATATGGAAAACAAGAATAAGCATCATTCAGGCACAGAGATTTGCTTGTCTAAATGTGATGATAAATGTCTCCACTGGAAATTAACCATTGTTGGTGTCCTCAAAAACAGATCAACCAGTGCAACAACTAGTAGCTCACTTACTTGTCCTCTGGAATCTTGTCTGCCAACCATAGTTTGGCATGCCAATCTCCATGTCTTTGGTTTCTGAAATGTATAAGAAATATTAAAAGACAGACACCACCATGCAAAGCATTTTGTTCAGGGAAGGAGCAAATGCCAATACACATCATATAGATTCAACATTCCAACCATTTGAGCAAGTTGGACGCAAACCTCCTCCTAAAGTGGAGCTTCTATGTTGGAACTCTAAACCAAATTGTCTTGATTATAAAATATCATTAAGTTCAAGTTTAATTTTCTTGAATAATTAAAAGTCCTTAGATTGAATTAAATTATCTTGAAAATGTAATGGTTTATTTAATATAGTTGTTTGAACTTAAGTCTCTTGGACTTGAGTTGTTTCTGAAAAAATATATAAAAGAAGAAAAAACAGAGTGCCTTTCTATGATTCTTTTCTTATTCATTACATTTCAAAAAAATATATATATCAATTTACATATTGGTACCGGAGCATAGTTTAAAAATAGAAACAAAAAATACCTCCACTCCATTCCCACATACTTTTAATGAAGAAGATTATGATTATTGGAGCAGCAGATTTAAAGTTTGGCCAAAAGTATTCAACTTATGGGATATAGTCGATAAAGGGTTCATTGTGCCTGAAGATGAAGAAGTATTGAGTAATGTTGAAAATAAAGTTTTGGTGGAAAAAGGAAGGATACAAATGCTCGTGACCAAATTAATTTAGTAATAGAAAAGGTGTTCTATGAAAAAATTTGTGAAGCAAAATCTTCAAAGCAAGCTTAAAAAATTTTGTAAAAAGCCTACAAAGAAGATAAACAAGTAAAAAATGTTCGACTTCAAATTCTGAGATCAAAGATTAAGAAACTCAAGATGAAGGAGAATGAAAGTGTTGCAGAGTATTTATTAAAAGTTACTTCTGTTGTGAATCAAATGGCCTCAAATGATGAAGTCTTTGATGATCTTAGGATCATTCAAAAGGTCCTTCGTTCTCTACCAGAAAAATAATTTAGTCTTGTTACTGTTTTGAGCAAACAAAAGATCTCAAACGCTTGACTTTCGAAGATCTACAAGGAGTTTTGAAAGCCCATGAAGTGAAGATTAACTTGTTATTTCCCTCACCATATCAACTTGACCAAGCTCTCAAATCCCAAGTTACAACTGTGGGAGGCCGTGGTTCATTCAACCATGGTAGAGGCAAAAACTTTCAAGGATGTGGTGCTTATATTTCTTGTGAAAGAGGCAAAAACAATTGGCACAATGATAGTCATCAGAATGATAGTAATGAAAATCAAATATCAACAAAGAGGAAGAGGAGATCGTGGTTATCAAAGAGGCCAAGGATGTGGTTATTTCAAATGCAACTATTGTCATAAATCAAGACATAGAAAGATATACTATTGGTACAAGCAAGCTGATGACAAGAAAAACGAAATAGGCCTTGTTCATCAAAGCAAAAATGAATAAACCTTGTTGCTTGCTTTTTATGACAACAAGGTTGATAAAGTATGGTACCTTAATAGTGGTGCTAGCAAGCATATGACAGGTAACAAAAATTCATTTTCTACTTTATCTAGAATCAACCATGGTGAAGTAACAATTGGTGATCCTAATACTCATAAAATTAAAGCTGTTGGTGATATTTCTTTTTAAAAAAATCTAAAAATATTGAGACAATGGCTAAAGTTTATTATGTTCCTGGTTTGAAAAGTAACTTGCTTAGTGTTTGTCATCTCACGAAGAAAAGGTATAATTTGCATATTCATGGTGATGTTTGCACTATATCGAAAGGAAATCAAGTTATTGCAAAAATTGGTGTGACTTCAAATAACTTATTTCCTCTTAAACTTGAAATCATAAATTTATCTTTGTTTGCTGCTATTGATAAAAGTGTTTCTAAGCTATGGCACGAAAGGTATGGACACTTGAATTATGAAAGTTTGAAGTTGCTATCAACAAAGAAGATGGTTAAAGGGTTGCTTGAATTGATCAAGTTGAAGAGATTTGCGAAACATGTCAACTTGGAAAGTAACACAGAAATCCATTCCCACAACAATCATACAGGAGGGCAAAAGGCCATTGAAACTTGTCCATTCTGATCTTTATGGAAATATGTCAATTGAATCTTTTGGAGGTAGCAGGTATTTTATTACCTTCATTGATGATTTCTCAAGGAAGGTATAGATTTGTTTTCTTAAAAAAAATCACAGGCATTTTAAGCTTTCAAAGTTTTAAAGTTGATGTTGAAATTATATTGGCCTTTGTATTAAAACTTTGAGAACTGACTGTAGTGGTGAATACATCTCAAATGATGCTGAAAACTATTTTAGGGAACAAGGTATAAGATATGAGTTAACACCCGCTTTACACCGTAGCAAAATGTTGTGTAAGTGAGAGAAAAAATAGAATTCTTGTAGAAAGTATGAGATGTATGTTCAAAAGAAAAAATTTGCCAAATCAATTTTGGACAGAAGCTGTTTCTTGTGCAAGTTATCTTATTAACCATTCTCTAACAAAATGCTTGAAAGATTGCACACCACATGAAGCTTGTTATGTAAGAAAGCCTGATGTTCAATATCTAAAGGTGTTTGAGAGTGTTGCTTATGCACTCATTCCACAGGAAAAGAGGAACAAGTTTAATAACAAGTTGAAAAGTGTATTTTCATTGGATACAACAAAAAGAGCAAAGCTTACAAGCTATATAATCCAAAGACTAAAAAGGTTGTGATTAGCCGAGATATTCTAATTGATGAAAATCCAAGTTTGAAAAGAAGAAAGAGAAAGCAATTGAGCTGCCAATTTCTTCAAATGGAGAAGATGATTTAGAAGAAGAAAGTTTTCCTTCTTTATGAAGATCTTCACCAAATTCTTCATCAAGTCCTCAAAGAAAAAGTGCGCAAAAGATCTTATATTCCACTGAGCTTATTGAATATGATAATTCTATATTTTTTGCTTTCTTTGTAGAAGAAGATCCAATCTCCTTTGATGAAGTAATTTGGAATAGAGTCATGAAAGAGGGGATAAAAGCCATTGAAATTAATGGAAGTTGGAAGCTCACAAATCTTCATCCACAAAAAAAAAAAAAGAAGCCCATTGGTGTTTAATTGGTGTACAAAACAAAGATGAATCTAGATGGCTCCATCAACAAGCATAAAATTAGATTTGTAGCAAAGGGATACAAGCACAAAGAGGGAAAAGATTTTACAAAAATATTTGCTCCTATGTCAAGGCTTGATACAGTTCGATTATTGATCTCTATTACAGCTTAAAATAATTGCAAGATTTTTCAAATGGATATGAAATAAGCTTTCTTAAATTGTGTAATCAAGGAAGAAGTTTATCTTGAACAATCACATAGTTTTGTACAAAAAGAGAG
This sequence comes from Calamus simplicifolius, assembly GCA_900491605.1. Lineage (NCBI taxonomy): Eukaryota > Viridiplantae > Streptophyta > Magnoliopsida > Arecales > Arecaceae > Calamus > Calamus simplicifolius. The sequence goes on from UESW01004153.1 coordinate 416,449, forward strand.
AAGAAGATAAAGTCTATAAGCTAAAAAAAGGCTTTTTATGGGCTGAAACAATCGTTAAGGCTTGTTATAACTGTATCAATTCTTACTTCGGCATGAATTGCTTTCAGAAATGTCCATTGGAGTACACTAAAATCAATCCACATGGAGGCTTCATGTTTATAAGTCTTTATGTTGATGATCTTATTTTTTACTGATAATAATTTAAAGTTGATGAATAATTTTAAGCACTTAATGAAGAATGAGTTTAAAATGACTGATTTGGGTGAACTACATCATTTTCTTGGAATTGAAGTTCTTAGATCTAAGCATGGAATTTTTATCACTCAAGAGAGTTATGCAAAATAGATTTTGAAAAAATTCAGAATGGAAAATGCAAATCTTGTTTCAACCCTTGTGTTACATGACTGAAATTGAGCAAAAATGGTGAAGGAAAATGGGTTAATAGAGTTTAGTTGAAAATTTAATATATTTGATAGCAACTAGGCCTGATATTATGTATACTATAAGTTTGATAAGTAGATTTATGGATAAATCATTCTTTGGTCATTGAGAGGCAGTAAAAAGAATCTTGAGATATGTGAAAGAAACTCTTGATTATGGTATTTCCTATCTAACAAATGTGCCAGTTAACCTTGTTGGCTATACTGATAGTGATTGAGCAAAAGGTATTGATGATAGTAAGAGTACTTAGGTTATGCTTTTGATCTTGGAAGTAGAGCAATAGCACGGCATTCAAAAAAGTAATTTATTACTGCACTCTCAACCATAGAAATCGAATATGTTGTTGCTTCTTTTATAGGATGTCATCTATCTTGGTTGCATAGAATTTTGAAAAATCTCAATCATGTTCAAACAGGTCCAACAATCTTGTTCTATGACAATATTTCAACTATTTTAATTTTAAAGGATCCAATTCTTCATGGAAAAATGAAATATATTCGGCTTTGATGTTACTTCTTGAGGGAGCTGATAAATGAAGTGTTGCTCATGTTGAGTATTGCAGGACTGGTGAACAAAAGATAGACATTTTAACTAAATTACTTAAAGGATCAGTTTCACAAAAAAATGCAGCAAGCCTATGAATGACAAGCAAATTTGGTTTAGGAGAGGCATTGTTGGAACTCTAAACCAATTTTCTTAGATTATAGAATTTCATCAAATTCATGTTTTACTTTCTTGAAGAATTAAAAGCCTTTAGATTGAATTAAATTGTCTTGAAAATGTAATAGTTTATTTAATATAGTTGTTTGAACTTAAGTCTCTTAGACTTCTCTTGTAACGGCTGTATAAGCCAAATTATTTCTGTAAATATATATATATATATAAAGAAGAAGAAAAAAAAGTAACTTTTATTATTCTTTTCTTGTTCATTACATTTCAAAAGAATATATCATATCCTGAGTCTATATTCTAGTGTTGCACTTGGGTGAAAACCGTAGATCAGTAGGTTCAAGGTCATAATATTTTTATTACAACAAGAAGGAAGGAAAGCTGTTGAGGATATATACCTTCTTAAGTTTCTCCTTTTCTTTGTCAGTACGCGGACTTAATAATTCCTTACCCTCAACCACCTGCCCATTTGAACATGATCGATCAACTTTCATGCGTTTGATTTCATGACTCATGACGACTCGACATGTCAAAAGGAAAAGAAGAACCATATCTAACACATGAAAATGCACTCAAGATATTTGATAATTAGCTGCATGATTGTTATGCTTAGAAATTAAATAAGTTTAACAAGATGCATGGTATGAAACCAGGAACCACCTATCAGGCAAATATTTCAACAGCTATGATTTTGTTGAATAGCAGCTCATCAGCTATCACTACTAATTAAGAAGACAGCAAACCATGGCTTAAAATAGTTAATAGAGTTATACCTCAACGATGCATGTCGCACAGGTGCCGACTCCGCCGCAATTTAGCAGCGGCTTTTCCTGCAACACCAAACCGGTGACATGATTCCGTAGAGGTAATGGATGCACCAAAGAATTAAGGTTAGAGATGGATGAAAGTAACAGCACTGACATAAGGTCCATATAGATCAATGTTGGAGTCCAGCATTATATCCCTTAGCTTCTGACCACCGCATGCTGATCGATAGTGCACGTCCGGCGTCCCATCAGGAAGAAGCCTCGACTGCACCACCACCATGAATTGATTGGAAGACCTTTCAGTCTTAGAGAAGGAGCAAGAGCATAACTTGTAAGAAATTTCATGTTTTTTACTTACACCAACGAATGCAAAGTCAATGGACGGGGGGGGTTCTTCGGGCATGGCAGCTTCAGATCCACTGTTCCCAGTGGCTCTTTCAATGGCATGAAGCTTTCCTCTGGGCTGGCCGAGCTGGTTGGTTGTTAGGTGAAGGAATTCCTTGCATTTGGTTCTGTAGTTGAAGCCTGGGGCTAGTGGGAGGGGAGAGAATGATGGAGGATGATTGCATTGAAGAGCTCCCATTCTTGTCACAAGGAGTGGAAGGCGTTCGAACCCGATAGGAGGGGAGCTAAGACTAAGAGTATGGATTCCATGCTGTGCTCTGCTTTGTTCCGCTGCTGAACTCTTTTTGTTTCTTATCTTGAATGCCCTGTGTGGCCCCTGTTTTCCTTCTTATCTACAAGGTGCAGCACTGCAGTTGGGTTTGCCAAGTCTGGTGGGTCTGGCGTTGCCCTGAATTTGTTTGGGTCTAGGATTTGGATCCGAAGCTCATCACTAATGGGATCGACTGGGCTTTGATTTAGATTCAATCAACATAGTGTTAGTTATCAGCATGTTGAGAGAACAAACATTTCAGTAAAAAAATTATTTACCTGTGTACATCTGCTTGCACCCACAGGAAGCCAACTCGAGCAACAACAGCAGCAATGATGATGGCAAATGAGGAGAAGTTCGGATAAACAAGCAACGAGTTTGATCTTACAAACAAACATAAGTAAAATAGAAGGGATATAAAATAAAAACAGGGGAACACACACTCTAGTCTAGAATGGATTTTGTCACCTGTTACCCTTTGTTAGATGTCGAGACTTGAGCACCCATGAGGGCATACGTACCCATGTCCATTAGGAAAGTTCTTATAGCGCTATTTGATTTACTTTATCAAAACTCCTCCACAAAAAAGATGGCTCTATTATTAACAAGCTTCGCATTGATAATAACAAGACTTTGATTCAAATCGATTAATCTATTTTCCCATTGGCCGATAGTAAATTCGTCCGATGTTCTTAAAAATTAATCGTAGGTTGAGATGCAAATTCCACGTATAGTTGGCAAAACCGCAGGATGGAGGCGATTTCAGGGAGCAACGTCGATAGAGACCTCGTTCGTACCATCAAATAACTCATCAGTCAGTCCCTGATGCCGGCAAGGTTCCATGCCATCGCATCTCACTTTTATAAAATTTTAGAAATATCTTTTACTACATTTTATGGAATATAATATAAAATAAAATAAAAATAAATATAGCCGGAGAGAAAGCCCGCGTTACTGGGGGCCCAGGCCTCTTTTATTTTGCAACCCTCTCAATATCACGTTCTTTCACCATAATTTCATTTCATTGTAAATTGGTAAATTTTTTTTTAATTTAACTACATATCTCAACTCTCAAGACGATAAAAACCCATTTTTATGCTATCATGTAATTGTCCGACAACTAATAATAAAAAGTTTTTTATTAATTAATTAATAAAAAATTATATTCATATATATATATATATATAAGACTCGTATATTTTTTATTTTTATCTAAAAACAAACACACATCTTATACTTTTTCCTTTATCAAGAAAATATCAAACGGACACTTGGTAAAAATATGTATAGTAAGCAAATAAATAAATATATTAATAGAATAAATATTTATAATGAACGAGGAAGTATATCACAATAAGAAAATACTAAAATAGCGACACAAATTTAGCGATACATCTTTGCGTTGCTAAATTACGACCACATTGCGACGCCTCCGTGACAACAAAAAATTGCGATGCAATTAGCACGCATTCGCGACTCAATAAACCAGATAATCAAAAAAAATTAATTTTTTAATTTAGCAATGCAAGTAATGCATCGTAATATTTTTAAATTTAATTTTTATAAAATATAATTATAAAACAAAAATATTACGACGCAACACAGTTCGTCGCAATGTTTTTTAAAAAATTAATTATGTTAAATAGCGATGCAATAGCGATGCAAATAAATAAGAAAATTAAAAAAATAATTTTTTATTTAGCGACGCAAGTATTGCATCATAATTATTTTAAATAAAATTAATTTTTATAAAATATAATTATGAAATAAAAATATTATGACGCAATTCAGTACGTCGCAATGTTTTTAAAAAAATTAATTATGTTAAATAGCGACGCAATAGCGATGCAATAAAATAGAAAATTAAAAAAAATAATTTTTTATTTAGCGACACAAGTATTGCATCGTAATATTTTTTAAAAAATAAATTTTAAAAAAATTAAAAAATTATAAAATAAAAATATTGCGATGATTTCAGTGTGTTGCAATATTTTTTAAAAATTAATTATGTTAAATAGCGACGCATTAGCGACGCAATAAATTAGAAAATTAAAAAAAATTAATTTTTAATTTAGCAATGCAAATAATGCGTTGCAGAGTTTTTTTAAAAAAATAAATTTTATAAAATATAACTAAAAGATAAAAAAATTAAAAATAAAATATTGCGACGCAATGAAATACGTCGCAATTGTTTTAAAAAAATTAATTTTGATACATGCGTCGGATCGATCATCGCCGACCGGGATTATGGCTTGGATCAATCGCAACTATCGGATCGTCACCGATCGGATCGATCGCAACGGTGCGAGATCGGTCGTCGCCGACCGGGATCGATAATGGCTTGGATCGATCGGAACCGTCGGATCATCGCCGATCGAATCGATTGGAACGGTGCGAGATCAGTCGTCACCGACCGGGATCGATTATGGCTTGGATCGATCGCAACCGTCAGATCGTCGTCGATCAGATCGATCGCAACGGTCCTAGATCGGACGTCGCCGATCGGGATCGATCATGGCTTGGATCGATCGCAACCATCGGATCGTTGCTGATCGGATCGATCGCAACAGTGCGAGATTGGTCGTCGCCGACTGGGATCGATCGTGGCTTGGATCGATCGCAATCGTCGGATCGTCGCTGATCGGATCGATCGCAATAGTCTTAGATTGGTCGTCGCCGACTGGGATCGATCATGGCTTGGATCGATCGCAACCGTTGGATCGTCGCCGATCGGATCGATCGCAATGGTGCGAGATCGGTCGTCGCCGACCGGGATAGATCATGGCTTGGATCGATCGCAACCGTCGGATCATCACGGATCGGATCGATCGCAATGGTCTTAGATCGGTCGTCGCCGACCGGGATCGATCATGGCTTGGATCGATTGCAACCGTCGGATCATCGCCGATCAGATCGATCGCCACGGTCTAAGATCGGTCGTCGTTGATCGGGATCGATCATGGCTTCGAACGATCGCAACCATCAGATCATCACCGATTGGATCGATTGCAACGGTCCGAGATCGATCGTCGCCGACCGGGATCGATCATAGCTTGGATCGATCGTAACCGTCGGATCGTCGCCGATCGGATCGATCGCAACGATGCGAGATAGGTCATCGCCGACCGGGATCAATCAAGGCTTAGATCTATCGCAACCGTTGGATCGTCGCCAATCGGATCGATCGCCACGGTCTTAGATCGGTTGTCGCCAATCGGGATCGATCATGGCTTCGATCGATCGCAACCGTCGGATCGTCGCCGATCGGATCGATTGCAATGGTCCGAGATCGGTCGTCGCCGACCATGATCGATCATGGCTTGGATCGATCGCAACTGTTGGATCGTCAGCGATCGGATTGATCGCAACGGTGCGAGATCGATCATCGCCGATCGGAATCGATTATGGCTTGGATCGATCGCAACCATCGGATCGTCGCCGATCGGATTGATCGCAACGGTCTTAGATCGATCATCACCGACCAGGATCGATCATGGCTTCGATCGATCGCAACCGCCGGATCGTCGCCGATCGGATCGATCGCAACAGTACGAGATCGATCGTCGCTGACTGGGATCATGCCTTCGATCGATCGCAACCATCGGATCGTCGCCGATCGGATTGATCGCAATGGTCCGAGATCGGCCATCGCCGACCGGGATCGATCATGGCTTGAATCGATCGTAACCATCGGATCGTCGCCAATCGGATCGATCGTAACGGTGCGAGATCGATCGTCGCTGACTGAGATCAATCATGGCTTGGATCGATCGCAACCGTCGGATCATCGCCGATCGGATCGATCGCAACGGTCTTAGATCGATCGTCGCCGATCGGGATCGATCATGGCTTGGATCGATCACAACCGTCGGATCATCGCCGATCGGATTGATCACAACGGTCTTAGATTGGTCGTCGCCGATCGGGATCAATCATGGCTTGGATCAATCATAACCGTCGGATCGTCGCCGATCGGATCGATCGCAACGGTGTGAGATCGATCGTCGCTGATCGGGATCGATCATGGCTTCGATCGATCGCAACCATCGGATCGTCGCCAATCGGATCGATTGCATTGGTCCGAGATCGGTCGTCGCCGACAAGGATCGATCATGGCTTGGATCGATCGCAACCGTCGGATCGTTGCCGATCGGATCGATCGCAACGGTGTAAGATTGGTCGTCGTCGACCGGAATCGATCATGGCTTAGATCGATCGCAACCGTCCGATCGTCACCGATCGGATCGATCGCAATGGTCTTAGATCGGTCGTCGCCGACCAGGATCGATCATGGCTTCGATCGATCGCAACCATCGGATCATCGCCGATATGATCGATCGCAATGGTGCGAGATCGATCGTCGCTGACCAGGATCATGCCTTCGATCGATTGCAACCGTCGGATTGTCGCCGATTAGATCGATCACAATGGTTCGAGATCGGTCATCGCCGACCGGGATCGATCATGGCTTGGATCGATCGTAGCCATCAGATCATCGCCGATCGGATCGATCGCAACAGTGCGAGATCGGTCGTCGCCAATCGGGATCGATCATGGCTTGGATCGATCGCAACCGTCGGATCATTGCCGATCGGATCGATCGCAATGGTCTTAGATCGGTCGTCGCCGACCGGGATCGATCATGGCTTGGATCGATCGCAACCGTCGGATCATCGCCGATCGGATCGATCGCAACGGTCTTAGATTGGTCGTCGCCGATCGGGATCGATCATGGCTTGGATCGATCATAACCGTCGGATCATCGCCGATCGGATCGATCGCAATGGTGCGAGATCGGTCGTCGCTGATTGGGATCGATCATGGCTTGGATCGATCGTAACCGTCGAATTATCACCGATCGGATCGATCGCAATGGTGCGAGATCGGTCGTCGCTGATCGGGATCGATCATGGCTTGGATCGATCGCAACCGTCGAATTATCACCGATCGGATCGATCGCAATGGTCTTAAATCGGTCATCGTCGACCGGGATCGATCATGGCTTGGATCGATCGCAATGGTCCGAGATCGGTCGTCGTCGACCAGGATCATGGCTTGGATCGATCGTCACAATAAATGTTATAAAAAAATAAATGTTATAAAAAACAATTAAAAATAAAACTTTGCATTATTTTCAGAAAAAATAATTTTTATCAAATAAAATTATTGCGACGCAAATCAGTGCATTGCAATTGTTTTAAAAAATAAATTATGTTAAATAGCGACGCATTAGCGACACAATAAACCAAAATTTTTTTTAAAAAATAATATTTAATTTTACGATGCATGTATTGCATCGCAATATTTTTTTAAAAAATAAATATTTTTAAAAAAATTAAAAATAAAATATTGTGATGCAATTATTTGCATCGCAATTATTTTCAGAAAAAATAATTTTTATCAAATATAATTATCAAATAAAATTATTGCGATGCAAATCGGAGCGTCACAATATTTTTAAAAAATAAATTATGTTAAATAGCGACGCATTAGCGATGCAATAAATTAGAAAATTAAAAAAATTAATTTTTAAATTTGCGACGCATGTATTGCGTCGCAATATTTTTTTAAAAAATAAATGTTTTTAAAAAAATTAAAAATAAAACATTGCGACGCAACCATATGTGTCGAAATTATTTTCAGAAAAAATAATTTTTATCAAATATAATTATTAAATAAAAATATTACGATACATTAGCCACACATTTTTTCAGAAAATAAAAAAATTTCCTGCCGGATATTGCCGCCAAATTAGAGACTCATTAGCGATGCAATTATTTGCGTCGCTAATTTTCCCAGAAAATAAAAAAAAACCAAATTAGCGACGGATTAGCGACGCATAATTGCGTCGCTAATCCATAATAAATTTAAAAAATTAGTTAGGGATTAGCGATGCAAATTTGCGTCGCTAATCCTTAATATATAAACTTAATCATGCCCGGCCCCCCGGCTTCTTCTTCTTCCTCTTCTTACCCTAACCCGCCGCCGTCCCCTCATTCGGCTCCCCCCGCCCCCTCCCCCGGCGCTCGGAACCATCGGCGGCAAGACCCCCGGCGGCGTCCCCTATCTACCGAGGTAAGCCCCACCTCCCCTCCTCCCCTCCCCGACCCCCCCCTGCCCTCCTGTTTCCCTGAGGCCACGGCCGCGGCAGCCGTGGCCGTCATCTCAGGCCACGGCCATGGCCGGCGGTGGCCTAGCCACGATGGCCAGGCCACCGTTAAAAAAAAAATTGTTGGGGTGGGGTTTTTCCCCCACCCCTGAGGTGCCGGCCACGGCGGTGACCGTGGCCGGAGACGATGGCCACAGCCGCGGCCGTGGCCGGCAGTGGCTTGGCCACGGTTGCCAGGTCACCGTTAAAAAAAAAATGTCGGGGTGGGGTTTTTCCCCCACCCCTGAGGTGCCGGCCACGACCGCGGCCGTGGCCGGCAGTGGCCTCGCCACGGTGGCCAAGCCACCATTTAAAAAAAAAATTTGTCGGGGTGGGTTTTTCCCCCACCCCTGAGGTGCCGGCCACGGCGGTGGCCTGGCCACGGTGGCCAGGCCACCGTATTTTTAAAAAAATTCGGGGTGGGGTTTTTTGCCCCATCCCTGAGGCCACGGCCACGGCGGCGGCTGTGGCCGGCGGTGGCCTAGCCACGGTGGCCAGGCCACCGTTTAAAAAAAAAATGTCGGGGTGGGGTTTTTCCCCCACCCCTGAGGCGCCGGCCATGGTGGCGGCCGTGGCCGGCGGTGGCCTGGCCACCGCATTTTAAAAAAAATTTGGGGTGGGGTTTTTGCCCCATCCCTGAGGCCACGGCCACGGCGGCGGCCGTGGCCGGCGGGGGCCTGGCCATCGTGGCCAAGCCACCATTTTTAAAAAAAATGTCAGAATGAGGTTTTTTTAAATTTTTGTTTCTTTAATTTATTTATGTTTATGAACTCAATTTTACATGTAATATTAGAGCAATTTGCATGTAATCTATAATCTTGTAATGCATAATTTGATATTTGCATAATATTTGATATATTTAAAATTTATATATTTAGATTTATAAATGTCTTGTGTTATCGAATCTGTTTATTTCTTGAAATATTGTTCATGATATATTATTATTAGAATGCTTATCATGCAATTTATATGGTTTTGATAGTTTAGATGATTAAATTTTTAATAAATTTATATTTCTTTATTACCTATTATATTTTGGCTTAGCAAATTTTAAATATTTAGTTTTTAAATATTGTCACAATCATTTTCTTAGTAAATTAGAAAAAAAATTAGAATATTCATGTTCTTCAATTGAAAGAAATTTGATATAGTATACCATAATTTAATATAATTCCTCAAATTCTAAACCGACCAATCAAAATAAATTCGATATCATGAAGGAAAAATGATATAGCTTATTTAGAACTAAATTTAATGCAAGAATATTAAATTTGATATAGTGAACTCAAATTCAAGTACTGATATAGTGAACCCAGATTCAAGTTCGTTCTTTGATTTTTCATATTATTTCTCACAGCACTATAACCTTTAGACCCGTTTGAGACTTTGTAAGACTTAGTCTTGCAAATTCTCAAATTGTCCTAGTAGAAAATTTGAGATTATTTTTTGCGATATGTTTGTCTGCTATTCGTCATCGTTAGTTGGAATTGCAGTTTGTATATCCTCATACGTTCTCCTAGTGTGGCATATAAGCCACACATTTAGGAGAACATAAGGGGAATTGCTGCCGAAATTTCAACGTAAACAATGATAATTTTGAGCAGAATAACGTATCGCATAAAATAATCTTGAATGGGATAGGGCCTTACCTAAGTCCTAGTGGAGTGAAAGTGGAATTCATTTAGGACACTTGCTTACTTGTGAAGTTTAATGATTGAACGGACCTCGGTCCTGGGCCTCGGTCCAGGATAGCACGTCAAGGATCCTAGCCATGGCCCGGCCTTGATTTATCGGTATAATTAAAGAGGCACAATATTTGTTATTTAGCTTAGATGCGTAAAAGAATTAATCTATTGCTATAATGACTAATGTAAGAATTAATTGGTTTTTTTAACAGCTTTATTGAGCAGCATACTATATCGAGCCGGATCAGCTCTATATTTTAGAGCCGTGCTGATCCTAGTGGCTACGATTGGCACCATGTATCTACGGCCACGAGGGAGTTTTATTTTTCAGAGTTTCAGGTAAACTGTTTAAATACATTTTATAACTGATATAAAATTTTCTTATCTTTATATATTCTGAAACTAACTGTTTATTTCAATGTAGAAAAAGTTTACGTGGGACCCTACCATCCATGATACCATTAGGGTAGCATGGAATGCTCTTTCGGCACACTGATACTCCGACATGCTTTATTGTTGGAGGAGTTTGGGTGACCGTCCAGGGCATGTGCCGGAGGGTATTTTGGCCAGCTGGCAGTAGGCGTGGCAGTCCGAGGCATGGATCAGGAGGTCCGCATCAGCCAGCACGAACCGCCGATCTGAGAAGGGCAGTCGTGGCACGAGCCTCTCCTGTCACACTGTTGGTTCCATTTCTATTCAGGAGCACATGCGTCGTATGGTAAGAAACCATAAACAATTTAAATACTAATTTAGTCATTAACAAATACTTGCATTTATATTCTTTCTTCTGCTTTTGTTGTCCGAACAGGAGGGAAGAGATCCTGGTGAGTTTCATCTATTCAGGACGACACACACCAGGAAGGACGGTTCCTGGGTCGATACACGATCATGGGAGATTGGGGTAAGAAATTAGATTTATATTTTATTTATTTAATTTTTAATATTTTATTTAGCTTTATATATTGATTCATTTGTCATTGATTTTATAACTCAAAGGCACGAGTCGAGGAGCTGCAGTCTCAGGCTTCGCAGGTCGACTCTACTGATGGGGGGCCGTTCGTCGAACTCTCACCAGAGGAGAGTCGACGTGTGTTTTTGAAGGCTGTTGGTGCCCAGCCGCGAGACCGTAGGGTCTATGGTTTGGGCACCAGAGCTTCCAGATATTTTTCCCATCAGGGCTCCAGTTCGCGTCGTTCTGGTGATATTCCTCCGGAGCAAATAGACGACATCCGGAGATCTATCAAGGAGGAAGTTCGCGAGGAGGTTCGAGAGGAGCTCTCAGAGATGAGAGAGCAGATGCGTCAGTTGCAGGATTTAGTTCGTCATCTATCGCAGGGTTCATCCCAGCCTCCACAGCCTCCACAACCGCCTGCAGACACATGATGTATTTTTTTTTTTACTACTTATTTTTTTAAATTTTTTCTGTTTTGTATATAAAAATTTTAAATAATTAATAAAATAAATTTTTATCTATTTTTAAAAATTTTGTAATGATTGTTTCGGTCAATTACATTGTATTAGCAAGTTTAATTTATATTATTTAATTTTTTTAAATAAATAAATTAATTTACTTTAAAAATTAAAAATTAATTTATTTTACTTTTTTAAAAAATAAATTAATTAATTAGCGATATTTTTTGTTGCAATTAATTTAAAAAAATTATATTATGTTATTTTAATTTTTTTAAAAATAAATTAACTAGTTAGCGATGCAATTGTGACAAGCTTTTACGTCGCAAATATTTTTAAAAATTTTATTTTTAATGTAGCGACGCATTAGTATGCATCGCAATTATTTTTAAATAGTTAAAAATTAATTTATTTTATTTTTTAAAATATAAATTCATTAATTAGCGACGCTATTTTTCATCTCAATTAATTTAAAAAAAATTAAAAAATATATTTTTTTAATTTTTTTTAAAATAATTTTATTAATTAGCAATGCAATTGCGACGAGATTGTCCGTCGCAACTATTTTTTTAAAAAAAATATTTTTTAATTAACGACGCATTTAGTATGCGTCGCAATATTGCGACGTATGTAGTTACGTCGCAATATATTGCCACGCATTAGTGCATCGCAGAGAGTCGCTGTTAAGCGACGCAACTGCAACAAATTAAGGTTGCGACAATCCTTTTAGCGACGCCTTAATTGCGTCACTAATGCATCGCTAAATAAGCTATAGCGATGCATTTGGGCGTCGCTATATTTTAATTTTCTTGTAGTGTATACACTGAAAATATAAATATGTGTGGTGGATTAAAAAAATAAGGTATACATTAGGTGGTTAATTATATACAGTGATCCAAAGTTATAGAATTAGCTAAACACGAGAAAGAAAAGTCAAATACCCTTAGACTAGGGGTGTAATCGAGACATGTTGAGTCGACATAGTGTAAAGCTCGAGTTCAACTCAACTTTAGAATTGAAGGCTCGAAACTTGACTCAAGCTCGATATACTCGAACGTGATTCGACTCGAAATTTTATGTAAAAATTTAAAAAATAATATTTTAATTAAAATAAAATATATTTTGAACTAAAAAGTTAAAAAAATTTATGTAGTTAGGACAATATTGTAAATATGTATAGTTATAAGGGTAAATAGTAAAATAAAATAAGCTTAATTAAGTCCATGAGCTTTTCGAGCCGAGTATTTTAATACTCAAACTCGATTCGATAATATACTTGAGTAGCTTGAGCTCGAGCTCGAGCTCGACTCGATAAGCAGCGAGTTAATTTAAAGTATTTTTTGAGTCAATTTTGAACTACTCGTGAGCTGTCTCCACTCCGTTACATCCCTATCTTAGATTACAATTCCATTGATTGGTCTTTGCTTTATTTTAATAATTCTGTATGGAGATTGGTTATCCTTTCTTTTCTGCATCGACGACATTTATGCAGAAATTTATAATGGCTTATTTTGGTATGAGAAATCTTGCTAGATGGATCAGATTATTTATCAGAAGAAATCAATCTAAGCATCTTAAAGGTTTAGGCTTCAGAGCTATAAGAAAGAAGTTTAAGTCTTGACTATGATCTCAACAACCACGTTTCAACGCAACTGTACCGTGTTACGGTTCTCGATATATATATATTTTTTCTTTTCTTCTTTTATCTCTCTAACCTTTTGGGCTGACCTAGAGCGCTTGGAGTTTTATTGTAAGGTTTATGAGTGGACAAGGTTTATGTGTCATGCATCGGATAGGAATGATGAGGAGATAACTTATGGAGCTTTGCCTCGCTGACAGTCAGCGTCCATGAAGTACTCTGTTAAGGACTGCATACCATCATTCTAGCATCGCAGGACGCTCTGGACTTGAAAGATTTTTCTTAGCCTGCAAAGATTTATTCAGTGGTTCAAGATGCTGCAGGATATTATCCAAGTCCATAATGATTGTGTAGACACCTGTAAATAGAAAACTGGTTCATTATTCATTGATAATGGTGTCTTTTAGACCTTAGAAGATCATTTCAATAGTTTTTACAGGATAACCATATTAAAATAGAAATCTGGTTCCATGTTCCATGATGCTGGTGCCTACTAGACCTTAGTAGAGGCTTTCAATAGTTTTTACCAGGAAAACCATCAAGATCCAAGCATGGCTGGTTATATATTATGATTGATTTATTCGCTAAGACGGTGTGCATAGTTTCATCTTAGGAGAAAATACTAAAGATTTTTTTTTCTTTATTTAATTTCTTGCCTTTCATATTGCCTCTTGTAGGGTTAATTTTCTTAATATATTTTGAAAATCATTACAAGATATAGTGGACACTAGATCAAAAATCTTGATATGCAGAGACCAAATTTTAGTTATATAGAAGGAGCTTTTTTTAATACATGACTTTTACCCTATCAATCTTCTAAATGACATGTGCAAAATTATCTCCAAAGTTCTAACTTTTAGGTTAATAAGATTCCTACCTCTCTTGATGGATAATGTTTATTCTACTTTTATATAAGGAAGATCTATCATCAAGAATTTCTTCTTGGCCCAAGAAGTATTGTTCCATTGCAGAAGATTTGATATCTTAGGAGTTTTATGCAAACTTGACTTTAAGAAAATATTTAACATAGTGAATTGGAACTCTCTTGTGGAGGTGTTAATAGCTCATGATTTTCCTTTTATAGGACATGTTGAACACTATCCCTTCCAAGATTAACAGAAGTGGGTGTGGTGTTGAATGAATGTCCTTAAAGATGAATTAAGTATAGATAGGACTCTGTTAAGGTTATCCGCTTTCTTCTCACTTATCTATTTTTTGATGAATGTGCTTACTAGATTTTCGAAGAAGGTGGGGTTGGCTAGCCTAATTAAATGAATTAAGGAATCTCCCTACTTTTGTATTTTGTATTACAGAAAGGAGGAACTTTATTACACTCAAAGCTCTTTTTCTTGCCTTTGAAATTGTGCCCGACTTTAAGATTAACTTGTATAAGAGCTCAGCAATCAGTTTGAATGTTGATGAAAGGGCTGCCCAATCCTTTGCCACATTGCTTTATTACAAGAGAGAAAATTGCCTTTTAAGTGTCTTGGTTTACCACTATATGATGAAGAATCTTCACATGGTATTGGAAATCACTTACAGAAAAGATTGAAAAGAGGCTTGTAACTTGGAATGATAGACTACTCTTTATTAGCGAAAGAATGTATCTAATTTACTTTGTCCACTAGCACTCATGTCATACTACATAGAGGTGTTCACACTCCTCTTTGGGGTAATTAGCAAAATTAATAAATTAAAAAGAGCTTTCCTTTGAAAAGGGCAACAGTCGGTCAAGAGTCTATCGGCGGGTTTCATAACTCAGTAATTTAGGATGCTATCCGTAGGGATATGAAAGGAGGCCTTGACATCAGAAACATCCATAATCCGGCCTTGTTGGCCAAATGAGCTTAGAACTTTTTTAATCAATCAAAAGGAAAATAGTAGTTTACGGTCGAAACTAATCTTCATATCTTACCATTTGAGGTATTGTTTTCCTTAGCAGGAAAGGAAAAAGTTGTTGAAAGCATTTCTAATCTATAAGGATGTTTAAAGAGACCTAGATGCCTTTTGAAATTAGACATCCTTTATATTAGGAAATAGTGAGAGGATTAGATTTTAGAAGGATAGTTAGATAGTTTCTGTTTCATTATTATATCTTTTTGATGATTTGAATAAACAAGTGACTAAGAAATTTAAGCCGATGCTTTCATTTTGGAGATGCACAATGCATCAATTGAAAATTCAACCATTTGAACCTCTTTTATTTTAAAGTATTCATGATTTTTGCAACTTTAAAGTCTCCTTTCTATTGTTTGACCATCAACTTCAATGGATATTCCGGTATAGCAACTTTGCAACGAGGGTAGGTACAACATGAATTCTTACTATAGATTTATTAATTATTAAAAATTTAATTATTCTTTCTTCAGTTCTATCTTAAAGGCTTATGTCTTAAAGAAAATTAAAGTATTATTTCGGTTAGCTTTGCATAACTAGTTACATACATGTGATAATTTAGTGAAGAAAGGATGGCTAGTGAGATTTGAATGTACACTTTGTTGGAGTAGTTAGGAGTATTTATCAAATGCATATTTTCAAGACTTATTCTATAATCCATTGTCAATGTGTTAGGGTTGAGTAGACTATTTTCTAATGTGTCTAAGCTCTGATGAAATGTAGGAGAAAGAAAGTTTTTGTTTTAGTAAAGAAAAACTAGGATTAATTGATTATATCTTTTTTGTGGCATATATGAAATGGGACAAACTCAAAAATCTTTCTATTCTTCTCACTAATGCTCCTCCATAGGATTATAGCTGCCTTCATCGTGAGGTAATTTATGCTTCAAAAAATTGCTTGAATTATCACTAGAAGAATTTGTAACCTTCTATTGGGTAAATGGGCCAATGGGCCTGGAATACCTAAATGGGCTTTAAAACCCATTACCTTTCTATGTGTGTGAATGAGAAATTATGAGAACATTTAGTCCCACATCATAAAAATTAAGAAAGGAAGGTTCACTTATATGGAAACCTCTTTCTTTATGCTTAAGTTCCTTAGGCTCACCATAAGTGAAGAGCTTAAGGGTGATGCATAGCATTACCCCCGCGCATGCGGTGTGCGAAAGGTGCTTTGTAGGTGCACTTTGCACTTCAATCATGATTGCGATCATGGTAGTGTCGATCCAACAGCACACACCGATCGGCTGATTGGTCAACTGTTGACCGATTAGACCATTGGTGATAAAGCGCCTGCCTGATCAAGCCATTGATGATCGTTGGTCATAAGGCAACCGTCCAATCATAAAAAGGCGTATCTAAGCTATGCTATAATTTATCTGATCATGAAAATGGCTTATCTGATCGTGGAAACAATCTTTCAAATTATGGAAAGGCTTATCGGATTGCATGATCTAAAGATCATGAAGACGATTGGGCATATCAAGGGTGATAATCCCTTACCCTCACATCTTTTGATCAAATTCGATCAAAGTAATTCAAATTAAATTAAAACCATAGGGTTGCTTTCAAAGGGCACATAAAGGCTATAAATAGGATCGTAAATATTAGCATTTTCATTCAATTCATCCAATCCAATTCCAATTCCTTTCCTCTCTTAGGCATTTGCATATTCTCCTTAGGGAAGTATAGCTATAGTGCATTAAAAAGAGAGAAGCATTCTTAGTTCGGTATTTTTGATAAATTGTAGTGCTGCTTTCATCAAAAAAAGATTGTTGTATCCTGGAAGACAATCGTCATACAAACCGTAAGCACCGTTGCAGGACAAAATTATCTTATGGACATAAAGTATAACTCTAGACTCAGTCTTATCAATTAGGTAGCCACAATCTGCACTAACAATCTTAAGACAATTTTTTGCTATCACGGAAGTGCTGCTGCAGATGGCTACAATGACGACATTCGTTCAAACCAAAAACTGAAGTAGTTCTTCGGCACTGACTTTAAGAGGTGACAACAGAAGATGCTGTTCTAACTCACAACTCTGAATCTGATTAGAGTACTGAATGAAGATCCATCAGTCCTGAAGGAAGGAGAGATCGATAAGCAAGTGATTGCTACGGTGGAAGCATGGAAGCATTCAGACTTCTTTTGCAAGAACTACATTCTCAATGGTCTGAATAATATCCTATACAATGTGTACAGCAGTATTGCTACTATCAAAGAGTTATGGGCATCCCTAGATAAAAAGTATAAAATAAAGAATACTGGATATAAGAAGTTTGTAGTTGGAAGGTTCTTAGACTACAAAATGGTCGACCATAAAACTGTTATGAAGCAAGTCCAAGAGCTTCAATCATCCTACATGAGATACATACAGAGAGAATGTCTCTCAGTGAGTCATTCTAGGTAGCTATCATCATAGAAAAGCTACTGCTATTATGGAAAGACTTCAAGAACTACCTGAAGCATAAGCAGAAAGAGATGGGACTTGAAGATCTAATTGTCCACCTAAGGATTGAGGAAGACAATAAAAGCCAAGACAAGAAGGGAGAAGGATAACCTACTGAGCCTAAGGCCAACCTCATAGAAGAAAAGAAGAAACACAGGTTTTCAGAAAAGGCTTTAAATAGAAAAAGGGCAATCCAAAGAATATAAGTTCAAGGGAAAGTGCTTTGTTTGTGGAAAGCAAGGACACAAATCCAAGGACTGCCATTTTAAGAGAAAGAAAAGAAAGAGGTCAACATTACTGAAACCCTATCCCAAAAAGTATTCGAGATAATGCTGTCAGCTGTTGTATTTGAAGCAAACATGGTTGACAAAGCCAATGAGTGGTACATCAACACTGGAGCTGCCAGACATGTCTGCTCTGATAAGAGTATGTTCTCATCATATACTCCTATCAATGGTAAAAATCTGGTCATGGATAGCTCCGCTACATCCAAGATAGAAGGACTTGGCCGCATTATTTTGAAGATAACATCTGGCAAGGAGCTTCTACTAAATGATGTGCTGCATAACCCTGACATCCAGAAGAATTTTATATCAGGTCCCTCCTAAGCAAACAAATTTGTACTCACTAAAGAGGAGATATTTATTGAAAGGGTTACTTGAATAATGGATTATTCAAGGTAAATGTAATGACCGTACACAAAAACCTTGAAATGAATAAAGCTTCTTCTTCTACTTATATGGTTGACTCTTTTTGTTTATGGCATGATAGATTAGGACATGTAAATTTTAATTCATTATGAAAATTAATGAAACTAGAATTATTACCTAATCATGAAATTGATCCATATTACAAGTGTAAAGTGTGTGTTGAAGCTAAGTTAGCAAAAACACCATTTCCTTCAGTAGAAAGAAATATTGAACCTTTTGACTTAATTCACAGTGATCTATGTAACTTAAAGTTAGTTCAAACTCGAGGAGATAAAAAGTATTTTATAACATTTATTGATGATTCAACTAGATACTGCTATGTGAATACACTAAAGTCTAAAGATGAGGCTTTAGAAATGTTTAAATATTATAAGAATGAAGTTAAAAATCAACTTGGTAAAAAGATTACGGTTATAAGGAGTGATAGAGGTGGAGAATATGATGCACCTTTTGACAAATTATGTCAAGAGTATGGCATTATTTATCAAATAATGACTCCTTATTTGCCTTAATCTAATGGAATTACGGAATGCAAAAATCATACATTAAAAGACATGATGAATGCTATGTTGATAAATTCTGGTACACTATAGAATTTATGGGAAGAAGCAATTCTCTCAGTAAATCATATTCTAAATAAAATACCTCTTAAGAAGAAGATGTTACTCCAATTGAGTTATAGAAAGAAAAGAAGCCTTCTTACAGTTACTTAAGAGTATGAGGGTGTCTAGCTAAAGTAGCTATTTCGGATCTCAAAAAGATCAAAATAAGACCTAAAACTGTTGATTGTATCTTTATCGATTATGCACAAAATAGTAGTTCATATCGCTTCCTTGTGTATAATTCGGATATATCTGATATTCAGAAAAATACAATCATGGAATCAAGAAATGCATCATTCTTTGAAAATATATTTCCATGCAAAGAAAAATTGGAAATAAGTTTAAATAAAAGAACTTATGATAATACTGCAAGTAGTAGTCATCAGGAAAAATATTTTGAAGATGAACTTAGACGTAGTAAGAGACCAAAAGTTATAAAGTCTTTTGGTCCTGATTATGTAACTTATATGTCACAAGATGAACCTCAGACATTCAAAGAGGCAATGTCTAATCCAAAAGCACCCTTTTGGAAAGAAGTTGTTAATAGTGAAATTGAGTCCATCATGTATAATCATACCTGAGAGTTGGTAGACTTACCATCTAGTATGAAACCTCTAGGGTGCACATGGATTTTTAAGAAAAAGCTAAAGGCTGATGGATCAATTGACAAGTATAAAGCCAGATTAGTGGCTAAGAGCTTCAAACAAAAAGAAGGTATAGACTTCTCTGATACCTATTCATCAATAAGTAGAATAACATCTATAACAATGTTAATCGCTTTTGCAGCTATTAACAATCTTGAAATTCATCAAATGGATGTTAAAACTGCTTTTCTAAATGGTGAATTAGATGAAAAATATATATGAAACAACCTGAGAAATTTATTATTCCTGGATAAGAAAAGAAGGTGTATAGACTTGTTAAATCCTTATATGGATTAAAACATGCACCTAAACAATGGCATATAAAATTTGATAATGTAATGTTATTAAATGGATTCAAAATAAATGAATGTGATAAATGTATATATGCCAAAACCCTGCCTGAAGGGTATGTGATAATCTACTTATATGTAAATGACCTGTTAATCATTGGTAGTAATACTGAAATAATTAAACAGATAAAGAAAATGTTGATCAAACATTTTGATATGAAAAATATGGGTGTTGCAGATGTTATACTAGGGATTCAAATCACTAGAACATTTGAAGAAAAATATTATCTCAATCTCATTATATTGAGAAAATATTAAATAAGTTTAAAAAGTATGATACTAGCCCGGTAAAAATATCTTTAGATGTTAATCTACATTTGGCTAAGTATACTGAAGAACACATATCTCAATTGGAATATTCACGTATAATTGGTAGTTTAATGTATGTCATGAATT
Source organism: Calamus simplicifolius (assembly GCA_900491605.1). Taxonomy (NCBI): domain Eukaryota; kingdom Viridiplantae; phylum Streptophyta; class Magnoliopsida; order Arecales; family Arecaceae; genus Calamus; species Calamus simplicifolius. The sequence continues at coordinate 436,912 of UESW01004153.1, forward strand.
GCACTCGTCTTGACATAGCATATACTATCAATAAGTTGAGCAGATTCATAAGTAATCCAGGTCCAAATCATTGGATAGCTCTAATAAGGGTATTAAGATATCTGCGATATACCCTAAGTTATGGATTACATTATTCAAGATATCCAGCTGTACTAGAAGGATACAGCGATGTAAATTGAATATCTAATATAGAAGATACAAAATCCACAAGTGGATATGTATTCACCTTAGGAGGATGTGCTATGTCATGGAAATCTTCTAAGCAAATATGTATAGCTCGATCCACTATCGAATTTGAGTTTATTGCTTTAGAAAAGACTGCTGAAGAAGTAAAATGGCTTCGAAACCTTTTAGAAGATATTCCATATTGGCCAAAGCCTGTGTCTGAAATATGCATACATTGTGATAGTTAATTGGTAATTTGTAAAGCACAGAATAAGATGTGTAATAGTAAGTCTAGACATATACGTCGTAGACATAATACCATTAAGCAGTTACTTAAAATTGGTGTAATTTCTATTGACTATATTCAGTCAAAGAAAAACTTAGCGGATCCATTAACAAAGGAGTCGAGGGGAATGGGTTTAAAACCTATAATTAAAAATCTTCATAGTGGATACCCAACCTAGCTTACTGGAGATCCTAAGATCTGGGTTCAAAAGGGACAACTAAATTATGAAGAGACTTGCATAGCACTAGGGATGTCCAATCCTACTCATTCCTATGATAATTGGTGCTACCTGCTAAAGGTACTAGGATAAGCATTGCTTTTAATGATTCTTATGACATAAAAATCATATGGGATATAGCAGGATACTCTTAATAAGAATCACCTATGTGAGTGTGAACTAGGCCAATTCTATGAGAATTTTAAGGTTTAATTCTCTAAATCACTCATGAAATCATGAGTTATTCGGGGCCAAAATGAACACAACCATGAGAACCAAAAGAATGCTTCGAAAGAAGTTGTATGATTGTTATTGTTTTGGTTTACACAAAACACTGAAAAGTTTAAGACATTATGTTCACTTTTTAGCAAGTAAACCCGATAACACTCACTAAGGAAGGTTCAAAGCCACAAGCTACCTATCTTGATATAACTTTATCCCACTATACTCTCTTTAGTGTCTACATATTCATTTGTATTAAAATCCTTTTATGTGGGGAGTATCTTTGCTGATCTTTGATGATCTTTGATCTAAGTCCAATTTTTATTGATGTGGAGCATTGTTGGGTAAATGGGCCAATGGGCCTGGAATACCTAAATGGGCCTTGAAAGCCCATTACCTCCCTATATGTGTGAATAAGAAATTGTGAGGACATTTAGTCCTATATCAAAAAAATTAAGAAAGAAAGGTTTACTTATACGAAAATCTCTTCCTTCATGCTTAAGTTCCTTAGGCTCACCATGCGCACGCGTGTATGCGAAGGGCTCTTTATAGGTGCACTTCGCATCATTGCGAGAAGCTTGAGAGGCTTTACATTTTTTATTAATCATAAGGATCCGATGGTGAAGACTGATCGGATTAAGATAAGGAGCTGAGATCAATTGATCGTTGATCATCGGATCAGGATCAGACTGATCATTTTGATCGATCAGATGAAGGGTCAAGATTGAACACCGAGATGCGGTGATCAATCACGATCGTGATCACGACAGTGTCGATCCAATGGTACACACCGAATTTTTCCTTGATTATAAGGATCCAACGGTGGAGACTGATCGGATTAAGATAAGGGGCAAAGATTAATTGACCATTGATCATCGGATCAGGATCAGACTGATCGTTGATCGATCAGATAAAGGGTCGAGATTAAACACTAAGATGTGGTGATTAATCACGATCGCGATCACGATAGTGTCGATCCAACGACACACACTGATCTACTGACTGATCAACTGTTGATCGATTAGACCGTTGGTGATAAGGCACATGCTTTAAATTTTTTCTTGATCATGAGGATCCGACGGTGGAGACTGATCAGATTAAGATAAGGGGCTGAGATCAATTGACCGTTGATCATCGAATTAGGATCAGACTGATCGTTGATTGATCGGATGAAGGGTCAAGATCGAACACTGAGATTTGGTGATCAATCACGATTGCGATCATAGCAGTGTCGATCTAACAGCACACACCGATCGGCTGACTGGTCAACTATTGACCGATTAGACCGTTGGTGATAAGGCGCCCGCCCGATCAAGCCGTTGATGATCGTTGGTGATAAGGCAACCGTCCGATCGTGAAAAGACATATCAAAGCTGTGCCATGACTTATATGATCATGGAAACGATCTTTCAGATTATGGAAAGGCTTATCGGATCGCGTGATCTGAAGATCACGAAGATGATGGGCATATCAAGGGTGATAAGCCTTTACCCTCACATCGTTTGATCAAATCCGATCAAAGTAATTCAAATTAAATTAAAACCATAGGATTGCTTTCAAAGGGCACCTAAAGGCTATAAATAAGACTGTAGACATTAGTATTTTCATTCAATTCAATCCAATCCAATTTCAATTCCTTTCCTCTCTTAGGCATTTGCATATTCTCTTTAGGGAAGTATAGCTATAGTGCATTAAAAAGAGAGAAGCATTTTGGTTTGATATTTTTGATGAATTATAGTGATGCTTTCATCAAAAGAAGACTGTTGTATTACGAGAGAGAATCGTCATATAGATGGTAAGCATCATTACGGAATAAAATTATCTTAAGGATATAGAGTGTAACTCTAAACTCAGTCTTATTAATTAGATAGTCATAATCTGCGCCAATACCTTCTTCCTTCTGTTACATTCACTTTTGACTCATTATTTCTTTGAGAAAAAAAAATAAAAGAAAGAAAGAAATTGTGCTCATTCATTTTGGCCACAGAAGTGCACTCCACGCTTGACTTTTTGGCCTTCTGCCTACGAAAAAGTTTTTATATATTATTTTTGATTGGTGTAGTAGGTTCTGTATCAAGCGCGTTGATTTGCTTATAGTGCAAAATTTATAAGTAAATTTTTTTATAGAAATTTATGCGTAAGCGAATCACCACCGTATCCAAGATAAACCATGCTGCATTGATGTACAATGACTTTTTCTTTGCCTAAATGGATCGATCGAAAAGGTGATTTGATGGCCGAACTAAACAATACGGTCCTCAATGGTCTTGCAGGCCGTCCAAAACACAATTTACGCTGGCATATATCCATGACAACAGCTGCGAGGTACATTCCACCAAGGAACTTCCCACTCGATATTTAGTAGAATTGGTTGGTCTTCCCCGACGAAAAATAGAATCTAGAATCGATCCATTTTATGTTCTTGCTGTCACCCAACCTGAATTGCTTCCTCCCCGCGATGAGGGGAGCTTTAAAACGTTGCCACCAGCTGTGTTCCCGTCTTGTCCAGTAATTAATTAATTAATCAACGACCATCCATTCATATACGTGGGTCCCTTTTTATTCGATCAAACCATAATTGATTGGCCATGATCAGTTGCCCCTCATTTGGGGCGTCAAGTCGACGCTCACGAGTCCTGGTTGCACTGCGAGGGATTCAAGAGTCGAGTCAAGTCGCCGGAAATGGTCATGAGAGGTGGAGAGGAAAGAATGTATTATTAATATTGATGAACCCCTTGTCTCGATATTTCCACAGCATGGACTCCGGACTTTTCAAAGACGACCTTAGCTTTCAAGGATTTCAAGCCGCTAGATTTGATATCCAATCCTCCTTTTCTTTTTTTCTTTTTTTTTTTCCCCACTCTGAAAGAAAGGTTCCTTGCTTTCTAAGACCAAGCCTTTTAAAAAAAAAAAAAAAAACAAAAGGGCGTTGTACAACATATAGAAGATGCATTCCATATAATAGAGCGACACTCCGCCTCTTCTTCTTCATTCATACTCCCTTTCTTGTTCACCACCCTTCACTCCAATGTCGACACCAGAAGAGTATGTCACCACAACCAACACCCTGCTCTCTCTCTCTCTCTCTCTCTCTCTGATTCCTGGTAATATAATTCTAGATTTCTGATTCACTTGTACATGATATGCAATTCTTCAAATCTCATCATATTAAGATTTCTTTGAAAAATCTTATTGCTGACGTTTTTGTTGAATTATATTAATGATCAGAGCTTTCAAACTTTCTAACTATTTATATATTTATATATAATTCTTCAAATCTCATCATTTGTGTGTGCGTGTTAAATTGTAACCTTTTCTTACATGGATTTCCTTGTTAAGGATCCAAACTCCTTTTTCTTTAACCTAACCTATGTATCCAATCCTACAACACTTCTCAGGTTCTTGTCTATACAAATAATTGGAAAAAGTTTTTCTGTATGTGAATAGTTTAAAAGGTGATGGAAACTAGAAGCATAAGCTCTTATATTTTCCTAAGCATATTGCTAGTTGTTTATCAAACTGCAAGTAAGTGGGCAAAGAATTGTTGTTTTATTTATACAAGTACTCAGTTAGGGATGGAACGCTGGAGAACCTTTCACACTCTTACCATTTTATTTGGATGCCATTTCAGATACTACAGATCTCTTCCACCCGTGACCAAGGCCTATGGTGTCTTCTGTCTTATGACCTCGGCAGCTTATCGTCTCGACTTGTTCGATGTCGACCATATTTTGTTATATTATAGCCTCGTTCTGAAACAATTTCAGGTACCATATTATGACTTGATTAATGCCACCAACTTATACAAAGTTATGCTGTTGTTATTTTGATGGGATTGTGCTGCACGCAACTCATCAACTTCAGATAGAATGAAATAGGAATTTAAATATTCATAATTTTGATCATAGATAATATATAAACTCAACTCAACTCATCTAAGCCTTTTTGCAACTATATGGATCCTGTTGGGGTTTAGTTGTTGATGAACAGCAATGGAATCAACCTCGCTGCATAAGTACCCTAGGCTTTCACCCTTTGTTGCTAACGATCAGATTGGCGCAGCGGTAATATGCTTGTCCTTGAACCCCTTGATCCTGGGTTTGATTCTTGCACAGCCTCTTAGTTGACGAAGCTAAGGAGGAGGTCATGTGCTCACCCCTCGCACTCGTTCCAGGGAGGCACCGATGGAGGAAGAGGGAGAGAAAAAGATGATGATTAGAAAAAACTTTCTTGGGAGAAAAGAATCTGTGTCTTATTCCATCCAAATCCGTTCCTTCGCTTTGGCCGTTGGAACCCCCACAAAGCTAAGGAGAAGGTCATGTGCTCACCCCTCATTTTTCAATACCTATGAAAGTTGTCCTATGAAAGAACCTTGTTCAATGCATATGTTGAATTTTTCTTGATATGTACGTTCATCAGCTCTACTCCACCTTCTTCCACAAGCTCTCTGTAATCGATGCCTTCCTTCTAAGTGTATTCTCTAACCACTAGTCCTACCTTATACGTGATACCCGCTTTCTCTGAAGGCCTTTTCTTGCATTGATAAACCCATTTGCTACCAATGGATTTTTTTCCTTGTGGCAACTGGACCACCTGCCACATGCCATCCTGTAGAGAGACTACATCTCCTCTGCTATAACCTACATCTTTACCATAGCCTATACCCATCTATATCTATCCTGGCTGTTCTGGCTCTCCACAGCCTCTTGATAGGTACAAGGGTCTTCATTCGATGTCACCAGGGCATATGACACCGAATCCTTGAAGCTGTATCGAACTGGTGGTTGCATGTTTCTCCTGGGCCTATGCAGTGCGATCCCAGTATCAGTCCCCTGCCCAGCTGCATTCTGCTAAGTCCTCTGTCCAATTGCTTCTTGCTGAACTTTCTGGCTTCTAACCCCTCTCCATCTGAATCTCAAATTCTCCTTGTCCACTAGCAAATGGCACGACTATATAGGAGGTCATCTGACTAGTATTACCGTGTTTCACCTCCGTAGTTCCTCCTGTGCATCTGTACCATCTTTGCTTTGGAGGATCGAGCTATCATCGAAGGTCACATCCCTGCTGATGATAATCTTTTTCTCCAAGGGATCCCATAGCCAATACCCTTTGATTCTATGTGGGTAGCTCGGGAACACCATCTTCTTAGACATGGTGTCCAACTTACTCTACTCTCCAGCACCAACATGTATATATGCCATGCATCAAAATACCCTCAAATGGTTCAGGCTTGTCTTCCCTCTAGACCATATTTTCTCTAGAATGCCTTCATCCAATCTGGTGTGCAGTGACTGATTGACCAAGTAGCCAGCTACATCTACTACATCAACCCAGAACATCTTTGGAAGACCTGCCTATAGCCTAAAACATCTTGCTCTTTACAATAGTGTTCTGTTCATTCTCTTAGTCATCCCTTCTCGTTGAGAAGTTTCCATCACTGAGAAGTGCCTTTGATGCCCCACTCCTCATGAAATCTCTGGAACTCCCTGCTGGTATATTCTTCGCCATTGTCTGACCTCAGACACTTCAACTCCTATCCTGCTCCTTCTTCACCTTAGCCTTTCAGATTTTGAACTTGGTGAAGACCTCCGATTTCTCCTTCATGAAGTAGATTCATTGCTTTCTTGAGAAATCATCTATCAGGGTCAAGAAGTATCTGATCCTATTCCTTGCAAAAATCAAGGCTGGTCTCCAGACATCCATGTGTACTAACTTCAGGGGTTTTACACTCCTAGCTATGCTGACCAAGAAACTACACTCTCCTCTGCTTCTCCATCTGACATGGCTCACAGATCTCTATATCTCCACCACTCAGGTCCGGAAACAGCCCTCTCTTGCTTAGTTCTTTTATCCTTTTGTCTCCCATATGGCCAAGACGATAATGCCACATCCTGTACACATCCCGACGATCTTGTTTCATAGCTGCTACCTTAGATTTTTTTTATCACCACAGAGCCCTCCAACCTTCTCCCTCACATCACCACCATAGCACCATTAGAGATGTTCAAAACTTCACTCCAAGTATCCCAGTAACATCAGATTTTTCTTGAGTTCTGAGATATGCTTTATGCTAGTAAAAGTGCACACCATGCTATCAAACATCATCACCCTCACTATGACAATCCATGCCACCTTGTAAGGGTGATCATCTTCAAGAGTCACACACCCCTTATCAACCTCAGTGTAAGTGCTGAACCATGACCGGTTGGGAGTGTAATGATGAGAACAAGATGAATCTAAGGTCCACATCTCTGTGTTGTGCTTGTGACCATCTGATACCACCAAGAGATCATCCTTCACCTTCTGGCCTGCAACTGTACTCATAGACTCAGATCCTCTATTTTCTCTCCTTTGATTTTTCCTCTTAGGATAATCCCTCTTGAAATGTTCTACCTCACACACTTGTAGCACTTAGCCTTCCTGAACTTTGACCGTCCTCTAGGCCTGTTCCTGTCCCTGCCTCTGGCTGACCCTTCAATTGATAGATCCTCCTAGAAAACAACTTCCTTGGTCATCTTCTCTCTCAGCTCATTCGTTCGAAATACCGAGATAATATCTTCATAGGATAATATCTTCTTCCCATAGAGCAGCATTGTGACCAATGAATCATGTGATGTGGGCAGCGAACACAGTAGTAAAAGTGCCTTATCTTCCTTCTACATCTTGACCCCGACATTCAACAATTCATTGCTCATCTGGTCGAACACCTGAAAATGGCCTAGCACATCTCCACCTTCTGACATCCGAAGGCTGTAGAGGCGCTTCTTCAACATCAACTTGTTGCACATATTCTTCCTCATATAGAGGGCTTGCAACTTCGACCAAAGTCCCTTCAGGGTCTTCTCCTCCAGCACTGAATAAAGGATTGAATCTGCCAGACATCCTCTGATCGCTGAACATGCTTTCTTCTTCAACGATATCCACTGCTTATCTGTCATCACATCTAACATTTCTTCTAAAGCCAGATCTAAACCCTGCTGCACAAAAAGGTCATCTACCCGGACTTTTCACATGCAGAAACTTTCTTTTCCATCAAACTTTTCAAAATTTAATTTTATGCTACTACCCATGGCCAGATCTTAACTAAAAAAAATAGCACAAAAAATATTTCAAAAAATTGAGATACCTTGATGAAGCCTTGCTGAAAGTTTTCAGCCCTTTGAAGATCTCCAAATAACTTCTTCTTGAACCTTGGCTCTGATACTAACTGTTGGGGTTTAGTCGTTGATGAACAGCAATGGAATTAACCTCGCTAGAGAAGTACCTGGGCTTTCACCCTTTGTTGCTAATGATCAAATTGGTGCAGCGGTAATATGCTTGCCCTTGAACCCCTTGATCCTGGGTTCGATTCCTCCTGGTTCCAAGGCTCCCCTCCCGTGACACCCATATCGTTCCGAGGAGGCATCGATTCTGTGTCTTATTCCATCTAAACCCTAGAAACTAGATTGTTGCATTTACATCCATCAAGTGGGCCAAGCCTAGACTCAACAAAAACTCTCATGGACTAACATAATGAGATTAAACTAATCCCCAAGCCCGTATACACCCGTGACTTTATTTAATCTTAATCCTTAGACCCACATCTAGCCCAATATAAGTTAGCCCAATATGGTCCTTGATAGCACCACACCAGGCCCAACAGATCCTAGATATTATATAACTGATTTAAAATTCTCCCCGCATCCCTTTATTTTTTTTTTTTTTTGCTGTCAAGTCCACCCTTTATTCAAGTTGTTAATCTTTTTTTTTTAATCTTTCTTTTTGGGGACAAATGCAGGTATGGAGGCTTGTCACAAACTTCTTCTTCCTTGGCTCATTTTCTGTGTATTTCGGTGTACGCTTTCTGATGCTGTAAGAAATTTCTCAAGCAAATTCACTTCATGGTTTTTTATTATCCACATTGTACGTAAGAATATATAGACAGATCTAACTTGGAGAGTGCCAAAGAAAATTTCTAAATTTTGTAGTATATATTAAGATTATTTCTTTCACTACAAATTAATTGTCTGTAGCACTTTCCCATATGATTGAAGATTCTCCCATTAAAGTGATTCAGGTTCCCATGTAGTAGCCTAGTAGGTGCTGAATTAGAAATTAAGAGATGAAAAGCCAAAATATATCTGATGAATTCTTGTAATAGGTGTCAAAGTGTAGTATAAAATCTAAAGAATCTGAGTGAAACTGTAGAAGGAAACATCCTGGCTTTATAAATTTAAAGTATTACTCTCTAAATGGATCGTACAATTTATGTCCAAAAAATAGACTAGCTGTTGACTTATCTTCTCATTTTTTGTCGACTCCACTTCTACAAGGATAAGATAAGGCTAGCTGTTGACTTGGGGAAACTGGAAATTTGTAATTGATTTGCTGAACTTGTGGACTAGTGAAACTTGTGACTATTACTTACTCTCCACTTTCCATAGAGATGAAAAGAAGAAATGTTGGCCTGTACAAAAAAAATCCACTTGAATCACGATAAAGAGAAGATATCTTCTGATCAGAAAATGAAAACCAATTTTTCTTTTTTCCTCATAGAGAAATTGAGATGTTTAAATTGTATACTATTTGTATATGTTTGTTAAAACTCCTTCCAACAGCCTATGCATTCTGTTTTCATTTTCAATTCGACGATTCATTAATCCAATTGGAAGAAGATTATAAATGGATTGATACCAAACACATTTTAGAACAAGTCCGAACCTAAATGAGACTTTTGGAGTCAACTATGGAGAATGAAGAAATATATCAGACTCAAGTGAAAGAGATGAAACTGAACCAACCTGACTTTTTAGATGATCAGCAATGTTAATTTGACCCAAGAAAGTAAGTAAATTGGTTTATTTTAGTCTCTGTAAATTGAATTCTAAGCCGGTCAGGCCTAGGCCAAGATGGATCCAACTTGACCAAATCCAAGAGCATCTGGTTTAAACACTGATAAATTTACAGAAACTGCCAAGCATGAGCAATTGAAAACCTACTAAAATTCAAACCCAAAATGAATAATGCTATCACTAGTGATATGGTTAGGAAAATTGAGTTACCCTTGAAATGCTCTTCCATCTAGCAGCTGCATGATTGCCATTTGATTTGCTTTACCATACTATGAGGATCAGAGATGAGGTTGACCCAGCCCAAATGTGATTCTGAACAGATTATCCGAGATGCTCTAAGCCCATAGACCTCGAAGCCAATAGACCCTCTGTCTCAGTACTTTGCTGGGCCAAATTAGCTGGGCTTTTGGGCTGGTTAAACCCTCTACTGATGTTTCAGATTTACATCAGATAGTGCAAATAAACCAAGCTGGCTCAGCTTGCTAAATAATTCATTCAAGCTTGTTAAATCAGCAAATTAGCAGATCCCAAATAATGTTTTAAACTTTGAACCTGAATTTCTTTTGGCTACAGAGCAACATATGGAGTTAAGCTGGAGAAGGTGCCATTTGACCAGAGGACTGCAGACTTCCTATGGATGATGATCTTTGGAGCATTGTCATTGCTGGTAATCAGTTAAAGTTTGTCGTATAACAATACTAAAGTTATCAGACTCTATTTTTTTACCAACCATTAGCTAATAGAAATTGTAATTCACCTGTCACATTCCTTTTGTTGACCACACAGTGTGGAATTAACGTTTTGCTGTTTTACCATAGGTCTTTGGCTTGATCCCAATATTTCAGTTTCCTTGCATGGGTCCTGCCTTGGTGTTCATGATGCTCTATGTTTGGTCAAGGGAGGTTCCAAATTCACAGATCTCCATTGCAGGCGTGGTGATCATGAAGGTATAGTGATCACTTGGCATGTCAGATATCTTTGTTTAAGTTCCCAACAGTACAAGAACCAGGAATCAGAACTTACAGGCTACTCTTTGGATACTTGTACTCACTGATCTTCTACACTCTTTTTCTTAAAGGGTTTCTATCTCCCATGGGCTATCCTCGCACTGGATTTAATCTTCGGCAATCCTTTGATACCGGATATATTGGGAATCCTTGTTGGGCACTTGTACTACTTTCTTGCAGTTCTTTATCCGCTTTCTGGAAGGAGAAACATACTGAAGACTCCTCTGTGGGTGTATCCTTTATACTTGCAAAGTTTCTTTGCTACTAGAATTGTTATTTTGAGTCCTTTGCACAACAATAGGCCATTAACAGGGTTGAATTCCTATATTAATCTCAAGTTATTTGTATTGCACTATCATGATTTCCTTGATATAATTTACAGTCACAAATTGGCTGCTTATTGGGGTGTGGGAGCTCAGATGAACAGCCCGGTGCAGCCTAATCAGCACGCCGGCGTCGCATTTAGAGGAAGAAGCCACCGGTTGAACCGATAGATGGCAGAGAACCAAGGACTAAATTGGAGGGTGGGAGTATGTTAAATATCTTGGAATTTCAAATGTGCTGATCTATGTTCGAAAGGTCTTTGATTTATCAGTCCTTCTTGTTCCATGTCAAAAAAGAATGTTATCTCTTGTTTCATGTGGTTAGTACTTTTATATTATTAATGAATCCATTAGAGTGCCGGTAAGTTCTTTTTCAACTGATGCAATTTTGACATGACTCCAGGAAGCTGGAAAGTAATCCTTGTTGATGTATGAGAGGCCCACCAAATTTATAAAATTTTTCAGTTTTCTTTTGGAAATAATGATAAGCATTTGCACTAGAAAAAAAAAAAAAAAATCTCTATAGCTCTACTCCCCTTTTTTTACCTCCCATCCTTGTATAGTCCCCCAATCCTTGCAACCAAATATCTGGGATTCCATCTCACTTGAGGATCCTCTGCAGTAGTAGATAAATTTTCTAGCATCCAATTAGCAACAAACAGAGTTAGTTTAAGGTACAGTTGATACACCAACCAATTTTTATTCATTGATATCAGTAGGCACTAAGTAGTGACATCGCCTATGATCCAATTGTTAAGGCTCCATTAAAAGAATTTTTAACTTGTGCTTCGCATATAAGTACAGGTGTGATCATAAAAATAATAATAATAAAAAAAGAACAAAGCCAATTTTTCTCTGAATTTTCATTTATGTGTTCTTTTTGCACCAACATCAATATTTTGCAGTCAAATTCTTTCCAAATTTCTACTTCTCACGATAAAGCAACGCTGTCTATAGACAGAAAAAAAGAATCCATAGAATATTCAGTGGTGAATATTATTTTTTAAAAAATATTTATTTTTTTTATTAAATATTTAAAAGAAAAGGTCAAGTTCAATCAGAGATATGGGTAAATGGGCAAGAACATCAATATAAGGCCCATTGAGCAGCAACCGTGTCCCAATGGAGCTACCCATTTATTATTATTATTATTAATTATTTGATTATAAATGCTAAATACATCAAAAGATCAAAAGAAAGCCTTTTTAATATGAGGACTTGAGAAAGTGCTGTTTCTCTACAAGAGCTTAAATATATTACTGCCAAGTTTGAATAGGGTTGTCAGAAGTCCCCGGCAAATTACCCTCCAAAGAATACTTCAAATCTCTCAGGCCCTAAACATTTGCAAATTTGAAGCAGCGAGCAGAGGAGTCCTGCGTGCTGCTTGCCTGCTTGCTAAACTAGTTTATACTTTATAATTGGATCTTAAGCTTGATGCGTCATTGGCCCTTTCTCTTTTAGCTTAAACTTTCATGGTCAACCGGCCATTTAGCATGGTATCAAAGCTAAGATTCGCTAGATATTAGGTGTAGAAATATCATTAATTATTGATTTAATTAGCATAATTAATTATTATCCTGACTTATTTTGCCCTTTTAAGTTAATCAATAATTTAATTATTTTTACTATTATTTATACTCATTTATATAAGATCTTTAGATATATCATATGCTCAATGTCAAAACCAAGGGATCAAGCCTTTTTCCTCCTTAAATGTTCATGTCATGACAATTTATTAATTTAATTATCAATATTATTGTCTTGAGTCATTTAATTTAGGTTTTTGGAATCAATTGATTACCCAAGGTCAAAACCATGAGATCAAGCTTTTCTTTTTTTCTCAAATATTCGTGTGTCATTGTTAATTTAATTATTAAGATTGTTATCTTAACTCATTTAGCTTAAGGTTATGGAGTCAATTGATTAGTCAAAGTCCAAGCGGTGGATCAAAATTCTTTCTTTCCCTTGAATGTTCCTATTATGCTAATTATTAGTTTAATTAAATCAACCAGCATCCGCCCATGCAATCCATGAGTTGCACGGGTAGTGGTGTAATTGATAAAACAAATTGATATAGACTTTTTGTAGTTGTATACTATTAAATTTAACTTTTAAAATAATAATAATTAAAAAAAACTGTTTGATGGGAGTTTGAAGAATAAAGACTACGGATGGAACACCAAGGGTGGTACGTATAAATTTAATCCTAATCTATCCATCTTTTAACGGATATTATATAATAAGGCAAATACATGGCAGTAGCTGGATTTTAGATAAAATTCTTTTAGCTTTGCGATAGGTTAGATTAGATTGGCTGCTCCTGGTCAAAGCTATGGGATCAAGACCTTTCTTTCCCGTTGAACGCTCGTGTGCATATGGGAGAGGAGTATATTAAGTAAAATTACTTTCGAAACCTAGGTCATAGGTTAATGGGGTTTGAGATGCTCCTAACGCAATCCTAGTGTTCCTTAATCTAGAGTGGGAAACTAATGAGAACTCAATGAGATGAAAATGGTAGGGAATGCAGCATTGGGCATAGATCCTCTTTTGTGCAAATTTTGCACCATAAAATGCTGTGCATATTTAAATGACCATCATGTATCTTATTTCAAATATGGATGATTGTGATATAAAGGACTTATTAAGTGCTATATAGGTGTGGATTATGGATGAGGTGTAGTCCTAAATATAAAGCTCGTATTGTGGATGATCTTTGTAACGGTCGAAGCCTCTCAATCCATTTGCAGATCGAAATCATATGTCCTAAAATTCAAGTAGAAGTTAATTGGCTGAAACCACATGACCCAAAACTCGAGTAGAAGTTAATTGGTAGCATGTAAACTTGAGTTACAAGCATATTATTGGGGTATTGCAATCTTCTCCTTTTATAATACAACATCCTCATCACATGCCAGAATCTATCCCAAGTTGGATCGTTTGGTGCTGCAAGGGTAACCTTTTCATATGCCCAAAACTTTATCCTGAGTAGGGATGTTTGGCCAAATACTCGAGTGAAAGTTAATCATAGCAGGTAACTTTGAGTTATAAGCATATAACTTTTTTTTTCTCATTCGATCTAAGATTATTATTGGGATATTACAATCTTATTCTTATAACCTTGGCTATAGAAATGAAGGCTTTACATAAGCAAGTTAAGAATTTGGTAAGCTATTCATTCACCCTAGATTACGGAATTATAAATTGCAATATGGAAATTAAAGAATACTTGTCTAAAAGGCTGGGGCTTTTTTTCAGCAAGCTTTGCCAAAATATTCCTCAATTGAGGTGTATGTTGAAGGAAAACTTTTGAGTATTTAAAACATATTGACCCTGTTCTTTACAACTCACAGATGCCTATTTTTGCTCTTAAGTGTAATGTCATAAATCAAATCGAATTATAGTATAAGGTTTTATTCTACATTAACAGCTAGCAAATTGCACTTTAATGCAAGCTTGCCGACATTTCTTCTCTTGAGCATATAATTGTAAGTTGCCAAATTTCCTAACTCCATTTTTCTCTTACCATTCTGTTTCAATTTATGTATTTAATATTTTTAAATTAATATAGCCATTTTAGTGTTAAAGCTCTCAAGTCATTCATGTCTAAACTTAAGAAGGGTACATTGTGACTAGAGTCTTCTGAGGGTAGTAATGTTTGCAACCCTTCCGGGCCTTCTATTTAGCCTAAGAGCTCTTCTTTTATGTCAGAGTTGTATACAAGGTAGACGAAATTCTCCCATGAGAATACGGACCACAATCTATGGTCATAAGTCATGAGATGCTGATGTTTCACCTGATTTAATTGTTGCATTGAGGATTAGCTAGCATGAAGTTGACTCCTCTAGACTTACTTGTTCCTTGCCCCTTAGGGGAGGATGGTCAATGGTCAATGATGACTTCTCAAAGTTACAAACACCATTATTTTAAATGTATGGATCCTTTTTAACTATGTTATACTTGAAAAAAATTATTAGATGCCAAACAGATGTGTACTATATATAAAGAACAATCACCCATGCTCATACATGACACATGATCAATGATATGACTGATCCCGCATCGTTAGAATAAAAGGTAACAGCAGCTAACGAAGATTACCATACCTCGACCCCGAGACCCCCTTCCGGTCTCGGGGTGCACCAGCATTATCTCACCCCCGAGACTTCCACCGGTCTCGAGGTGAGACCACCATATCTCGACCCCGAAACCCCCCTCTGGTCTCGGGGTGCACCAACATTATCTCACCCCCGAGACCCCCACCGGTCTCGGGGTGAGATCATTATCTCTCGACCCCAAGACCCCCCTTCCGGTCTCGGGTGCACCAGCATTATCTCACCCCCGAGACCACCACCGGTCTCGGGGTGAGACCTCCATCTCTCGACCCCGAGACCCCCTTCCGGTTTCGGGTGCACCAGCATTATCTCACCCCCGGACCCCCTTCCGGTTTCGGGGTGCACCAGCATTATCTCCCCCGAGACTCTCACCGGTCTCGGGGTGAGACTGCCATATCTCGACCCCGAGACCCCTCTCCGGTCTCGGGGTGCACCAGCATTATCTCACCCCCGAGACCCCCACCTGTCTTGGGGTGAGGCCACCATATCTCGACCCCGAGACCCCCTTCCGGTCTTGGGGTGCACCAATATTATCTCACCCCCGAGACCCCCATCGATCTCGGGGTGATCATTATCTCTCGACCCCGAGACCCCCCTTCCGGTCTCGGGGTGCACCAGCATTATCTCACCATCGAGACCCCCATCGGTCTCGGGGTGAGATCATTATCTCTCGACCCCAAGACCCCCTTCCGGTCTCGGGGTGCACCAGCATTATCTCACCCCCGAGGCCCCCACCAGTCTCGGGGTGAGACCACCATCTCTCGACCCCGAGAACCCCTTCCGATCTCGGGGTGCACCAGCATTATCTCACCCCGAGACCCCCACCGATCTCGGGGTGAGATCACCATATCTCGACCCCGAGACCCCCCTCCGGTCTCGGGGTGCACCAGCATTATCTCATCTTCGAGACCCCTTCTGGTTTCGGGGTGGGATCACCATATCTCAACTCTGAGACCCCCCGGTCTCGGGGTGCATCAGCATTATCTCATCCCCAGCCTCTAGCGACGGCCTTTGGCTCCGGCCTCCAGCGACGGCCTCCAGCGCCGTTTCCAACGGAACAAGGTAAACGGGACCCCTTCCGGTCTCGGGGTGGGATCATCGTATCTCGATCCCGAGACCCCCCTTCGGTCTCGGGGTGCGCGGGTATCATCAACAGTTAGCACGCGGACCAGCCTTTGAACCAAATGACAGCTCTGGACCACCTGACGCGCCCACGTGACTTTTCGTGCGCCCGTGGCTGCTTGTGGCCATGCCTCATAACGGTGTATGGTGCACTGTATGTTCCTATGTGTGACTGTGTCCCGTTATAGAGTACGAATCACTACCACTTGCACTGTGCGCGATCGCGTCAAGCAACGACGCGCACCAAATACAACCGCGGCTGTTAGACACGTGTAACACCATGTTGACAGGTATCGCAGGACGCCTCCGGTGCGCACAGTGATGGTACGATGATAATCTTCTGGAACAGTAAGATGGGATATTCGGACAGGTATAAAAACGCACGCCCGCGCTATAAGTAAGGATCCGAACTCTGGTTTTCTAGCTTTCTTCCTCCTAGCAAAACCCTAACTGTCTCAGCTTGTTTCCGCTGAGCGGTTCTTGTCTGATCCCAAGTGACTGACTTGAGCGTCGGAGGGTCCCACCGGAACAGCCGGTCTCCAGGGACTTTTCTTGCAGGGGTTCAAGGAGAAGGACGTCTGTCTTCCTCGGCATTTGAAGAAGGTGACTTGGCGTCATCAGATTGGCGCGCCAAGAAGGGGAAGAAAGAAAAAGACATCGAACCAGCAGACTACTTTCCCTCTCTTCAAGCTCTTGAAGCCATGGTGACGACCCGAACGAAGGGAGTTTCAGCCGGTTGCGCTAGGGGGCAGCGCCGCGGGGCCGGTCCACCTGCAGAGGCCCCCCGGCTCTCACAGCCAGTATTCTGGAGCCGCTGCACCCTCGGGGGGCGGGGCCTTCTGCTCCTCATGTTGATGTTCCCGCGCCTGCTTTGCAACAGCTCCAAGAAGATTGATTCACTGCCCTAGCCATGCAAGTCCAGTCTTTGGCGGCGGCGGTTCAGGGCCTGCAGCACCAGCAGGCGACCGTGCAGCAGTCGGAGCCGAATTCATCTATCCCGGGGCTGGTACAACCCAGCCAGCATTCCTTTCGGAGGAGATCGCCAGTTCCTGTGGATCGCCACCATCGATCTTCGGCCAAGCCTCACCACCACGAAGCCTCTAAGAGACATCGGTCTCCTTCCCGCCACGCTAGTGTCTCTCCTAAGCGGCGGCATGGGAAGGAGGCGGAGCGCCCCCACCGGCATCGCCGTCCCCGTTCTCCGTCTTTCGAATCTTCGGGGGAGGGTTCTTTTGATGGCCGGATGCCTCGTCGAGCTGAGCGTCGACTCGATGAGTATAATCAGAGGTTGGAGGAGCTTAGCCGTCGGATCACCCATCTGTCAGAAACAGACTACGACAGCCAACCTCCCTTGTCTCACCGCATCATGGAGGAGCCCATCTCCACCAGGTTCCGTCTTCCCCAGCTAGATCCATACGACAGGACCACAGACCCCCTAGACCACCTGGAAAGCTATAAGGTACTCATGCAAGTCCAGGGGACCACTGACTCGCTTATGTGCATTGCCTTCCCAACCACCCTAAAGAAGGCTGCTCGAGCTTGGTACTCCCGTCTGCCGCCACGAAGCATCGATTCCTTCCGTCATTTGGAGAGGGCTTTCTTGGCCCATTTTGATGCCTGTCGAAAGATTTCGAGGGTGGCGGACAGTCTCTTCGCCGTCCAACAAAAGAGCGGTGAGTCCCTGCGGGACTACGTCGCTCGGTTTAAAGAAGCAGCTCTGGAGGTCTACAACCTGGAAGACTCAGTGGCTACCTTGGCCTTGAAGTGGGGGCTCCACCCGTCTTGCTTCGCGTACTCTCTCGACAAGAAGCCGCCGGGCTCTTACTTCGAGCTTCTGATCCGGGCCCAGAAGTACATCCAGGCAGACGAGGCTGACTTTTCTCGGTGCGAGGCTAGTGGGAATGTCCCCAAGAAGCCAGCCTGGCCAAAACCTGCAGAAGTTTGCCCCAGGAGACCTGAGCCTCCTCGCCGGCCAGACAACCGCCCCCGAGCCCCTGCACCAAGAGACGAACCCTACACCCCATTGCTCGCCCCGATATCTCAGATCCTGCTCGAGATTGAAGGGGAGTCTTATCTGCAGCGCCCTCCTCCCATAAACCCGAAGATCCCCCAGAATAAGAACCTCTACTGCCGCTACCACTGGGACCACGGCCACGACACCGATGATTGCTGCCAGCTGAAGAAGGCTATTGAAGACCTTATCCAGCGGGGCCACCTGGGAAAATTCGTTCAGAGGAATAACCTAGGAGCTTCTGGCCCGTCAGTGCCCCCGCCGTCGGTGATCGACAATGCCCCGATGGAGAAGACGGTAGCGATGATCTCTTGGGGGGCAGGAGGCTCGTCGAAGAGGCCAAGAGGGGAGGGGGAGTCGGAGTCTGTAATTCCTTTCTTTGAAAAGGACTTAGATGGGGTAGTGAACAAAAATGATGATAGCGTCGTCATGTCTATGACGATCGCTAAGCATCCTATAAAAAGAATTCTAGTTGACAGTGGGAGTTATGTGGATGTTTTGAACTATGATGCCTTTGCTCGCATGAACTTGTCACCTGATCTGCTCCGGCCTGTCGCCACGCCTCTGATGGGATTCACGGGAGATTCTGTAAAAGTTGAGGGGGAGGTCACTCTCCCTGTGACGGCTGGTACAGCCCCGTGTTAGAGCACTGTTTTCATGAAGTTCTTGGTGGTTCGCTTGCCCCTCGCATACAACGTGATCCTCGGGAGGCCCAGGCTCAACCTCTTGGATGCTGTCATATCCACTAAGAGGCTCCTCGTGAGGTTCCCCACCAACAGAGGAGTCGGGGAGATGCGGGGAGAGCAGAATCCACCAACACTTTGCTATCACTTGGCCCCTAGTCCGCAGGGGATGGCACCCGCGCCGACACCTGAGACGCTGGACCCCCGAGACCTGGAGAAAAGAGGAGAGCCCGCCGAGCGACTGCTTACTTTCCCTCTCAGGGAGGACCCAGCAAGAGCAGTCCGGATTGAAGCTTTACTCCCGGAGGAGGCTCGTGACCGACTCACCTTTTTGCAGGCTAATGCGGATGTCTTCGCGTGGTCGGCGTTCGACATGCCGAGGATTCTAGAGGAGGTGATCACCCACCAGCTTAACATTCGGGTGGGGTGCTGGCCTATCCGGCAGAAGAAAAGGACTTTCGCCCCCGACCGACAAAAGGCCGTGGATGAGGAGGTGCGGAAGCTACTGGCGGCCGGTCACATCCGTGAGGTGCATTATCCGGACTGGTTGGCGAATGTCGTAATGGTTCATAAGGCCAGCGGGAGTTGGAGGATGTGCGTGGACTTCACCGACCTCAACAAGGCGTGCCCTAAAGACAGCTTCCTGCTGCCTCGGATCGACCAGCTTGTGAATGCCACGTCCGGGCATGAAACCCTTAGTTTCATGGATGCGTTCTCGGGGTATAATCAAATCAAGATGAACCCGGTGGATGAAGAAGCAACTTCCTTTATCACAGAAAAGGGGATTTACTGTTATAGGGTGATGCCTTTTGGATTGAAAAATGTCGGGGCCACCTATCAAAGATTGATGAATAAGGTCTTTGAGGACCAGATAGGGTGCAACATGGAGGTGTATGTGGATGATATGCTGACCAAGAGCATCAGTGCAGCTGACCATGTCGCCGACCTCGAGGAGACCTTCAATAACCTGTGCCGGTATTGGATGAGGCTTAACCCCCATAAGTGCACCTTTGGAGTGGCAGCAGGCAAATTTCTGGGTTTCATGGTAACCCAGCGAGGGATTGAGGCCAACCCCGACAAGATCAGGGCTATCTTGGAGATGAGGCCCCTAGCCAACAAGAAGGAGGTGCAACGCCTGACGGGGAGGGTGGCGGCTTTGAGTCGTTTCATGTCAAGATCGGTAGAAAGGTGCCTGACTTTTTTTAAGGCACTGCACAAGGTCAACGGCTTTGAGTGGACAAAGGAGTGTCAGGGTGCCTTCGAGGAGTTGAAGCAGTTTTTATCCACTCCCCCGCTGCTATCCAAGCCTAAGAATGGAGAGGAGCTCTTCCTATATCTTGCAGCCTCCTCCGAGGCTGTCAGCTCTGTGCTCGTACGCATGGATACTGATGGGGTTCAGAAGCTAATCTATTTGTTGGGGAGATTGTTGAGAAATTGTTGCCCCAATCTTATTGATTTTGATGATTACCAAAGCCATGAGTATATTAAAAGATGCAATGAATTTATTTACATGAGCAATGAATTTATTTAGAATAATCAATGAGTATGTTAAGTATGACTTTAATCAATTTAAAAGTAACTTCAAGCTCCATGTTTAAGCTTTCAAAAGAAATTTTATACTTCATATCTCAATCAATGAGCTTTTGGAACATTTCTTGAATTGATTCCTAATGAAAATTTTATTGTATTCAAGTCAAAAATTGATTTAAAATGAATCTGAAATGAATTTCAAGTCAATCAAAAAATTCTCTGATTTTGATGCGTTCCGGAGCCGACTCTAGAGTTTCAGAGTCGACTCCACTCAGTATACAGATATGACTGTTTGTCTCGAGTCGACCTCTATGATTTCTCGAGTCGACCCCCGATTTTGTCGAGCCGACTCTATGACTGTGTGAGTCGACTCCGCTCAGACACCAGAGAATTATTTTTCTGAGCACTTCTTGAGTCGACCCCTTGCTTTTCATGAGTCGACCCCCGACTGTCAGGAGTCGACACCTTATTTTCGATGAGTCGACCCTTTAACTTTCTGAATATTTCTTTTTTTGGTATCGCGTCTTCGAGCCGACTCGCCTAAAGCTGGAGCCGACTCCAACAATTTTGGGCATGATTTTTCTGAATGCCAACTCAGCGTCAACGGTAAGATTTTCAATAACGGCTAGATTTCTTTGTGTCTAACGACTATATTTTCGCAGAGTCTATAAATAGAGAGGCCATTTTCAAATCAAGGAAATAGATACAAAAATCAAGAGAGAAAAAGAAAAATCTTTCAGAAAAAGAGGAAAAATAGAGCGTCATTTGAAAAATCCGAGATTCAAAAATAGAGTGAAAGAAAAGGCGTGAAATCAAAGGATACTTCATCTGTGCTCAAGTTCATCAATCCAAGAGAAGTCTAGAAGAAAATCCAAGAGCCATTCAAGAGCAAATCAAGAGATTTTCAACATTCAAAGAAAGGAAGAAAAAGCTCAAATCAACTCCAACATTCAATCTGTGAAGAATCTGAGCTGAGGCCCGATTCCACACTTCAAAGGAGTTGAGGAAGAGAAGAAAAGAAGAAAAGCCTGCACTCAAATCAAATCTAAACAGGCTCTTCTAAACCTTGCTTTTATTTTGAAATATCTGCTCTAAAGGAGCTGTTTTGTATTAAACTTACATTTTCATCTTGTGGTTTACTAATTCAATCAGAGGGTTGAATTAGTGGAGGTAGTGTACCTCGTCACAAGCTAAGGTTAGCTTGTGTGTTGGGTTTTGTGCTGGTAAGCCCGTGTAAAATCGGCTGGGTTCGTTGTGATCCCGGGAAACAACAAGTTTGGGTTGTAAGCTTGTAAAACAACTCGACTGTAATCGAGGTGATTATAGTGTGGACCCAAGTGGAGCTTGGGAGTGGACGTAGGTGTTGGATACACTGAACCACTATAAAATTTATGTGTTGTCGTACTTATTTATCTCTCTCTTGCTATCGTGCTTTAACTTGAATTAATTGTTTGCATCCTCTCATCAATAGTTTAAATTACATTAAAAGGCTTAATTTTTAAAAAGAATCCAATTCACCCCCCCTCTTGGGTTGCCATCTGGGCTAACACTATTACACCAGCAAGGTACTCCATGACGCCGAGACCAGATACTCTAGAACCGAGAAGATTATTTTTGCCTTGGTGGTCTCTGCTCAACGCTTCCGACCTTATTTTCAAGCTCATCCCATCATGGTGCTCACGGACCAGCCTCTTCGAACCATCTTATCTCGCCCCGACACCTCCAGTCGGCTAGCCAAATGGGCCATTAAACTAAGTGAGTTTGACCTGTCCATCTGGCTAAGGTCAGCCATGAAGTCTCAGGTATTAGTTGATTTATTGGTCGAGTGTTCCTGGACCGAGAGAGATATGGAGGAGGTGCGCCCGGAGGGATGTGTAGACCTTCCCTCGACCGAGGTGGTGGAGGACTGGATCTTGCATATGGATGGAGCTGCAAATTCTCAAGGAAGTAGAGCTGGACTCATTCTTGCGAGGCCGAAGGGAGATGCAGTGGAATATGCTCTCAGATTCTAGTTCCCGGCAACTAATAACCAGGCGGAGTATGAAGCCTTGCTGGTGGGGATGAGGTTGGCTGAGGAGTTAGGCGCGGGGCATTTGAGGGCCTTCACGGACTCTCAGCTCGTTTCTGGGCAGATCATCGGGGAGTACGAGGCTAGGGACCCAACCATGTCCCGATATTTGAGCAAGGTGCAATCCCAAGCCACTCATTTCTCTTACTTCCGCGTTAGCTACATCCCCAGAGCGGAGAACGCCAGGGCCGATGCATTATCCCATTTAGCCACTTCGGCCGACGGGACACTGGGAAGAACATATGTGGAGCACCTACAAACCCCGAGCATTGAAGTTGCGGATGAAGCGTTGCTAGTGGAGCAAGAGCCCTCCTGGATGGACGCTTACATCTGATATCTGACCGACAGCACTCTCCTAGAGAACCCCGCTGAGGCCAAGCTACTCAGGCGGAGGGCCCCGAGATTCTTGATGATGGACGGGAAGCTTTATCGGAGATCATTCTCATACCAAGTCCTCAGGTGCGTGGGGCCGGCTGAATCAGATTACATCCTCCAGGAGATCCATGAAGGCATCTGCGGAAGTCACCTGGGGGGCAGAGCCCTAGCCTACAAGGCCCTGCGGCAGGGGTACTTCTGGCTAACAATGAAGGAGGATGCGGCCGAGCTTGTTAAGAGATGTGATAGCTATCAGCATCATGCTAATATCCAATGACAGCCGACGTCCCAATTAACCCCCTTAATAGCACCCTGGCCCTTCGCCCAGCGGGGCATGGATATCCTGGGACCATTTCCCCCGGCCTCAGGACAGCAAAAGTTCCTCTTGGTGGTGGTGGATCATTTCACCAAGTGGGTTGAAGCCGAGGCCCTTGCCAAGATCACAAAAAGCAAAGTGAGATCCTTCTTTTGGAAGTCCATCATATGTCGGTTTGGGCTACCGCACACCCTGTGTTGGGAATTGTATCCTAAAGCCAATCATTTGATGATTGTGCTGATGTAAATTGTATATAAATTAATATATTAATAAAAGTTATTTGGCAGTTTATTCATTACAAGAACATCTTCTTAATACTCCTGAAAGTGATGAAGCCCTTAGGATCTTCCTCACGATAAAGGAGGATTTATCTTAGAAGGTCCTTAAAAGAGTTCGCGACCAAATGATATACTATGACAGGGCCATAGTACTATCAATTATAGAACGTTGTATATCATATTTGTTGGTTATCCTTTTAACCAAGGAGTGTAGAGATACTGGTATGACATGCAGGTGAAAGTGTAGGAGTATATTTCACCGAACATGACTCATTTCCGGATACTCTGCTATCAAGAGTTAATCCGAGAAGATATAGGTATAAGTATCCTTCAGACCTGAAGATCACACAGTGGCTTACAAGCAACTCATTGTACTTAGGTGCCGGACCACCTGGATTTCTAATCCAGCTACGAAAGGTTACTGGGTACAGTCAAGTACTTGTGGTAGTCAGTTGTGGATCAAGATGGAATTTGACCTATCCCATTAAAAGGAGAAATGCTTGTGTTTCAATTTAGCAAGACCTTGGCCAAGGCACTTCATGTGAAAGTCACATGATCACTAAAGTTGAAATCACTTTATGGATTTGTTATTTAGAGTTGACAGGCTCTTAAGCCATCCTTAGCATTTGTGGTCAAGAGGATGAATTATACGGTAACTGTTTCTTAGGGTTCTTGGAGTTTGCTCGGCAACTCTTCGATCTATCCGGATGTCGGGTTCCATTGCTAGATGGGCACATCGATTAGTATAGAAAGTTGTTTCTATGCTACTGGCTTAGGTTCGAACCTAGAGAGTCATACGCATAGAAGTTTCCTAGGATGATTTATTTGCTGATCAACGATTGAGAATCGTATATGATTTAATTAATCAATTTGATTGATTGAATTATCTCAGGTTAAGTACAATTGAATAAGATTCAATTTGGTTTAAGTCTATTAGAAGGACAAGTCAATTTCAAATATTGATTTGAAATTAGACTTGATTTGAATTTAAATAAATTCAGGACTAGTCAAATTTGATTTGAGCTTGGACCATGATCTATGTGGGTTAAGTCAAATAAATTCAGATCAGAACCCAAACCTCCCAAATATAGATCTCATATGATGAGATGGCTAAAATCTCATCTCATGAGATAGAATTTAATGCATGACATTTATTTACCAAACGTCGGATTTATCCCTCGTCTCTTTGGTTTTCTCTGAACGACGGAACTAAACCAAACGCCGCGACTCCTTGGTTTTCTCCAAACGTCGGAATTAAACCAAGCGCCGCGCCTTCGGCGTCTCTTCGCTTTTGCCAAACGACGGATTCTTAAATGTCAGAATTAAATGTCAAGGCTCAATCGAGACTATAAATAGAGGGCATTCCCTCACCAGAGAACACAGAACAAAAATAGAACAACAATACACGATTTGTCATGGATTGTAATTCTAAATTATCGTGGATTGTAATTCTAAAATGTTAGAATAGAAAATCCTGGTGATTCTGGTGTTAGCGGAAGCCTGATGGATCTTGGAGGAAGATTTAAGTGAGAGGATTCAAGATCAGCAAAGCTATTTTTTCCAAAATCTGATCATTCGGGGCTTCGCGTGGACGATACTAGAGGCCGGACGATTGAACGGCTGCAGAGTAATAAGGATTTACCTACTGTTCTTAAGGTAAGTGATTTGATCCCTAGATCTTAAGGCAAGCTTCAAGATAATAGTGTGACTAGTCATCTTGAAGATCAAGATATGATCTTGATGTTTTATATGCATATTTTAGATCAAACGACCCTGAATATATAGGCAAAGATATGATCTTGATGCATATTAGATAGATTAATATGTAATCTTTTAATTTCTGTAATGATAATAGTTATCAATTTTTAAAAATATGCATGCCTCGGAGACTATTTTTCCCTACAATGGTTTCGTTAATGATCTAATTTATTGCATGTAAATTAATATTCTCATTAATTATGTAATTATGGCTAAAACTTATCACAAGACCATATGGTCACATGTGGATTGAAAATCTGAATTACCCATTCAATGAGGTATTCTGTGA
Organism: Calamus simplicifolius; assembly: GCA_900491605.1. Lineage (NCBI taxonomy): Eukaryota > Viridiplantae > Streptophyta > Magnoliopsida > Arecales > Arecaceae > Calamus > Calamus simplicifolius. Next base: position 462,505 of record UESW01004153.1, read on the forward strand.
CATATTGCCGTACGATTGTTTTATCGTTGATGCTTTGTTTAAAGAAAATTTAAATTGTGCTTTGGCATCAAAATATAGATTACACACACTCTCAAAAGATATTTTATATTTGATACATATTGATGTTGTATAAAACCATAATATTTGCATGTTTAGTATACAAATATAGATATGATATATGATGGCATGATGTCTATATTATAAAACATACAAATATTTATGAGAGTTTTATTTAAATATCAAATATTAGTTCATAATTTTTTAGATATGATCTAAATATAGGAATTATGAGTAGTAACATTATGCTTGATTGAAATATATGACATGTTAACATGAAATATATTAATCATTTGGGTTAGCTAAATTGGGTCCATAAAGGGTTAGACTCTAAGGTTTAAATCAACTGGACTAAAAGAGTATTTGTTCAAATCTAATTAGATTAGGTTAAGAATGCTCTAAATCAAACAATAGTTGTAGTTGATCAAGTCCTTCTCTTTGATTAAACCAAATGGAAGTAGATTAGGCTCCGTGGTTGAGCATGAATCTATTAGATGGTCAAATCAGAATTGGTTAACCATATGATGTCAAGGTGGGATGGCAAGTTGCTCTAGGATCAATGATCGAATGGTTTTTAATTGGGAGCTACTCATATTGATGCGTCTTTAACGAGTTAATGGCATATCCCTCCCATCGATCTCTCTCACCTGGTCATTATGGTAAACCATTTATGATTCAGATCATTTACCTGATTTGGGTTGACCCATGCCTGTAAGGATATCAGTATGACTGATTTAGGTGCCACTTAACCTGACTTAATCTTGTTTCATTCTACCGATTTCATAGATTCAGTGGGAGAACTTGATTAGTCAATTTATCTTCATATTATTAAAATCCTCTAAAATTATTAGGTCCTTAAAATGAAATAGTTATATGATAACTAGATCATAGCCTCCCATTAAGGTGGGTGATAATGAGTCCGATGTCTTGATAATCATTGGAGGCACTCCATGCTTGGTGCTTGTCAACCATCGGAATTATCATTCATTATATGATAAGTCAGCGTAACTATTAAATAAACAGTCAGATGAGCTGAGCTTCACTCGGGCTTGGTTGTCTATTGATAGGTTACACTGATTATATCATTTAATGGTTGGACCTAACCAGAACTTTCAGTGGAGGCACTTCATGCCTGCTGAAGAGGTACATGGGGCAAAACTGAACACTAAGAATTGTTTGGGAAAACAATTGGTTTTGAACCTACTCTTAGATGCATATGGGTTAGCTAAGCTTCACTTGGGCCTGTATGTAGTTTATGTAGATCTTAGTGCCCGCTAAAGAATTAAGAATAATTCTTCGAATTGGGGTGTAGAGGCTGCCAATTTGAATAAAATAGTGGGAGAATCTTTAGACTAAAGTCCAAGTCTTTAGACTGAATCAATTTATATACTAATAAACTTTAGTTTTTCTTATGCAGAACATGGCCACTAATTTATCATTAAGGTCCCTATTGGATAGTGACAAATTGAATGGCTCCAATTTCAATAGCTGGTTCAGAAAACTTAAGATCGTCCTTAAGCATGAGAGGATTCTATATATTCTGAATAATCCTGCACCAAAGATACCTGATGCAAACACCCAAAGTTCTGAGAGAGACACTTATTAGAAGTGGCTCAATGATAGAACTAGCGTGCGTTGTATCATGTTAGCAGCAATGAACGATGAATTTGGTTGCCGGTTCGAGAATGCTCAGCCAGAAGAAATCATTCAAGCGTTGAATGAATCTTTCGGCACACCCGACGATGTTGAAAGGCACAAGACTAGTTGTGCTATTTTCAATGCTCGAATAAGAGAAGGATCTCCTGTCACTGATCATGTATTGTACATGATCGAGAAGATAGAACTCCTAAGCAAGCTCGGCTTTCCCTTACATGAGCAGTTGGAAAAAGATGTGATCCTGAATTCCTTGCCTCCATCCTTCCGACCTTTCCTTACTCATTTTCGAATGACAAAGCCTGCAGTCAACTACCACGGTTTGTTGGGGTTGTTACAGAACTTTGAGAAGGATAACCAGCTCTCTAAGGGTTTGGTTAATGTGGTTGAAGGATCTAAGGTAGGGCGTAAACCCTTTGGGAAAGGGAAGAAGAAAAAGAATAATAAAGGGTGCAACATGCTAGGACATCTATAAGGGGTCAGATGCAGAAGAAGAAAGTTGATAAAAGTTAAGCTAAATGCTTTCACTGCAAGATGCAAGGGCACTGGAAGAGGAACTGTCCTCTTTACATTGCCACACTTGATCCAAACAGGCCAAAGAAGAAAAAGGAGCAAGATGTTGCTCAACAAGGTATTTATATGATAACACCTTGTAATTTTTCTATATATGATAATCAGACCTGGGTATTGGATATCGGGAGTCCTTTTCACATTTGTAATTCATTGCAGGGACTACAGGTCACCAGAAGATTTGAGGACAATGAAAGATTCCTAAATGTCAGCGATGAAAGATTAGTTCCAGTACTGGCATTAGGAGTTCTTAAAATAGTTTTCAATAGAAATGTTATTATACTAAATGATTGTCATTTTTGCCCAACATTCTTATTGAACGTAATTTCTGTAGGCCTTCTTGCCAAAATAATTATGAAATTTCAATAAAGGATGTTACTTTGAATATCATTATGAATGGAGTCACTGTAATGACTGGGCATTTATCTAATGGCATTTATATATATCATAGCCTGTGAATGTAGTATACCAATCAAGTAAGCGCCCTAGAACAACTGATGTCACAGATATTTATCTTTGGCACCATCGGCTGGGTCATATCAATAAGAACAGATTAAACAGGTTAACTCAGGAGGGCATCCTTTGAGTTGATGATTGTGAATCATTAACTACCTGTGAATCATGTCTTCTTGATAAAATGACCAAGTCATCTTTTACTGGAAAAGGTGAAAGAGCCAAAGAGCTATTGGGTCTAGTACATACTAATGTATGTGGACCAATGAGCACTTGTGCCAAAGGTGGATACTACTACTTCATTACTTTTACAGACGACCTTTCTAGGTTCGGTTATGTCTATCTTATGCGACATAAATCTGAATCGTTTGAAATGTTCAAACTATATCATAAAGAAGTAGAAAAACAAACAGGAAAATGTATTAAGACCCTTCAATCAGATCGAGGAGGCGAATACCTTTCCAATGAATTTGTGACATATTTAAAGGAGAATGGGATTCTCTCCCAATGGACTCCTCCTGGAACACCGCAACATAACGGTGTGTCGGAAAGAAGGAATCGAACTCTATTAGACATGGTTCGGTCCATGATGGGTTTTACAAGCTTGCCAATATCATTTTGGGATACGCATTAGAATTAGCTTGTCATATTCTTAATAAGGTTCCAAGTAAGTCTGTTTCTAAAACTCCACATGAGATGTGGTATGGACATAAACCGGTTATTACCTATCTGAGAGTCTGGGGGTGTCCGGCTTATGTGAAACGTGCAAAATCAGACAAACTTGAACCCAAATCTGACAAATGTTTTTTCATCGGCTATCCGAAAGAAACAAAAGGATATTACTTCTACAATACTGAAGAACAAAAGTTGTTCATTAGTAATAGAGCAGTTTTTCTTGAAAAGGAGTTCCTTAGTGAAGGAACAAATAGCTCTAATGTTGAACTTGAGGAAGTTCATCAAGTAGAAGGAACAACACAAACCAGTGAACCCCTAGAATTTGAGTTGATTAGATCAAACTCAAAACCCATTTTAGATGCACCATTAAGGCGATCTGGTAGAGTACCACATCAACCGGACAAATACTTGGGTTTCTTGGTCCAGAATGATGATCCTGTTGAACTCGATGAGAACAACGAGGATCCGATCACCTATATGGATGCTATGCAAAGGACTGACTCTAATAAATGGCTTAATGCTATGAAATCCAAACTTGATTCCATGAAGGACAATAATGTATGGACATTAGTTGACCCACCCGAAGGGATAAAACCCATAGGGTGTAAATGGGTTTTCAAGAGGAAAAGAGGCGCAGACGGAAAGGTAGAGACCTATAAAGCACGTCTGGTTGCCAAGGGGTATCGTCAACGTTATGGTATTGACTATGACGAAACGTTTTCTCATGTGGCAATGCTAAAATCCATTCGGATTATGCTAGCTATAGCAGCACACTTCGATTATGAGATTTGGCAGATGGATGTTAAAACCACTTTTCTAAATGGTGATTTAGAAGAATAGGTGTATATGATACAGCCTGAAGGTTTTATATCTGAAGACAAGTCTAAAGTGTGCAGGCTACAAAAGTCTATTTATGGACTTAAGCAAGCATCAAGGAGTTGGAACATACGATTTGATAAAGTGATCACATCTTATGGATTTATTAAGTATAAAGAAGAACCTTGTATTTATAAATGGGCTAACGATTCTGTTATTGTATTTCTTGTATTATATGTCTCTTAATCGGAAATGATATCCCTGCATTACAAGGAATAAAGATATGGTTATCATCACAATTCTTCATGAAAGATCTGGGAGAAGCATCATACATCCTAGGGATGAAGATCTATAGAGATAGATCTAAGAGGATGCTAGGTTTATCCCAATCTACGTACATTGACACAGTGCTAAAGAGGTTTAGCATGGAGAATTCCAAGAAAGGCTATCTTCCGATAGGCCATGGAATTCATCTTTCTAAGAAGGATTATCCGACAACTCCTAATGAAAGAGAGCGTATGAGTCGAATTCCATATGCTTCGGCAGTAGGATCAATTATGTACACCATGACATGTACAAGACCAGATGTGGCATACTCACTAGGAGTAGTGAGTAGATACCAATCTGATCCAGGAGAAAAACACTGGCAAGTTGTTAAGACAATCCTTAAGTATTTGAGAAATACTAAGGACTAGTAGTTAGTCTATGGAGAGTCTGATTTGAAACTTGTTGGATATACTGATTCTAGTTTTCAATCAGATCATGATGATAGCAAAAGTGTATCGGGTTTCATGTTTATCCTAAATGGTGGAGCTGTTTGCTGGAAAAGTTTCAAGCAACATATAGTGGCAGATTCGGTGTGCGAGGTAGAGTACATCGCTGCATCAGATGCTGCGAAAGAAGCTGTATGGCTACGAAAGTTCATCTCCGAGCTTTGAGTGACACCTTCCATAGATGAACCAGTCCTGTTATATAGTGACAGCACTGGTGCCATAGCTCAAGCAAAGGAACCACGAGCACATCAGCACACCAAGGACATACTGCGCCGGTTTTATCTTATTCGAGAGATAGTAGACTGAGGTGACATAAATCTTCAGAAGATTGATGGAAAGGAAAACCTAGGTGACCCATTTACTAAAGCACTAAGCATCAAGGAGTTTGACAACTATAAGTTGAAGATGGGTATTAGATACTGTAATGAGTGGCTTTAGGCTAAGTGGGAGTTTGTTGGGAATTATATCCTAAAGCCAATCATTTGATGATTGTGCTGATGTAAATTGTATATAAATTGATATATTAATAAAAGTTATTTGGCAGTTTATTCATTACAAGAACATCTTCTTAATACTCCTGAAAGTGATGAAGCCCTTAGGATCTTCCTCACGATAAAGGAGGATTTATCTTAGAAGGTCCTTAAAATTCACGACCAAATGATATACTATGACAGGGCCATAGTACTATCAATTATAGGACGTTGTATATCATATTTGTTGGTTATCCTCTTAACCAAGGAGTGTAGAGACACTGGTATGACATACAGGTGAAAGTGTAGGAGTACATTTCACCGAACGTGACTCATTTCCGGATACTCTGCTGTCAAGAGTTAATCCGAAAAGATATAGGTATAAGTATCCTTCAGACCTGAAGATCACAACCAGTGGCTTACAAGCAACTCATTGTACTTAGGTGCCGGACCACCTGGATTTCTAATCCAGCTATGAAAGGTTACTGGGTGCAGTCAAGTACTTATGGTAGTCAGTTATGGATCAAGATGGAATTTGACCTATCCCATTAAAAGAAGAAATGCTTGTATTTCAATTTAGCAAGACCTTGGCCAAGGCACTTCATGTGAAAGTCACATGATCACTAAAGTTGAAATCACTTTATGGATTTGCTATTTAGAGTTGACAGGCTCTTAAGCCATCCTTAGCATTTGTGGTCAAGAGGATGAATTATACGGTAACTGTTTCTTAGGGTTCTTGGAGTTTGCTCGGCAACTCTTCGACCTATCCGGACGTCGGGTTCCATTGCTAAATGGGCACATCGATTAGTATAGAAAGTTGTTTCTATGCTACCGGCTTAGGTTCGAACCTAGAGAGTCACACGCATAGAAGTTTCCTAGGATGATCTATTTGCTGATCAACGATTGAGAATCGTATATGATTTAATTAATCAATTTGATTGATTGAATTATCTCAATTGGGTTAAGTACAATTGAATAAGATTCAATTTGGTTTAAGTCTATTAGAAGGACAAGTCAATTTCAAATATTGATTTGAAATTAGACTTGATTTGAATTTAAATAGATTCAGGACTAGCCAAATTTGATTTGGGCTTGGACCATGATCTATGTGGGTTAAGTCAAATAAATTCAAATCAGAACCCAAACCTCTCGAATATGGATCTCATATGATGAGATGGCTAAAATCTCATCTCATAAGATAGAATTTAATGCATGACATTTATTTACCGAACGTCGGATTTATCCCTCGTCTCTTTGGTTTTCTCCGAACGACAGAACTAAACCAAACGTCGTGACTCCTTAGTTTTCTCCGAACGTCGGAATTAAACCAAGCGTCGCGCCTTTGGCGTCTCTTCGCTTTTGCCAAACGATGGATTCTTAAATGTCAGAATTAAATGTCAAGGCTCAATCGAGACTATAAATAGAGGGCATTCCCTCACCAGAGAACACAGAACAAAAATAGAACAATAATACACGATTTATCGTGGATTGTAATTCTAAATTGTCATGGATTGTAATTCTAAAATGTTAGAATAGAAAATCCTGGTGATTCTGGTGTTAGCGGAAGCCTGGTGGATCTTGGAGGAAGATTTAAGTGAGAGGATTCAAGATCAGCAAAGCTATTTTTCCGCGAGCTAGCACTTCTGGAAATCTGATCATTCGGGGCTTCGCGTGGATGATACTAGAGGCCAGACGATTGAATGGCTGCAGAGCAATAAGGATTTACCTACTGTTCTTAAAGTAAGTGATTTGATCCCTGGATCTTAAGGTAGGCTTCAAGATAATAGTGTGACTAGTCATCTTGAAGATCAAGATATGATCTTGATGTTTTTATATGCATATTTTAGATCAAACGACCCTGAATATATAGGCAAAGATATGATCTTGATGCATATTAGATAGATTAATATGTAATCTTTTAATTTTTGCAATGATAATAGTTATCAATTTTTAAAAATATGCATGCCTCGGAGACTATTTCTCCCTACACCCTGGTCACTGATAACGGCCAGCAATTCGACAATGCGCCCTTCCGGGAGTTCTGCTCCGAGCTGGGCATCCATCAGAGGTTCACTTCCGTCGGGCACCTCAGACCAACGGGGCGGCTGAGGTGACTAATCGTATCATTCTCCAGGGGCTGAGATCTTGGCTAGATGACTACAAGGGGCGATGGGTGGAGGAGCTTCCCACGTGCTATGGGCCTACCACACAACGCCGCGAGCCCCCACCGGCGAGACACCATTCAGCTTAGTCTTTGGATCCGAAGTCATCATCCCGGTGGAGGTTGGCTCACCGAGCCCTCGGGTAGAATCATACAGCGAGGAAGGCAACCCAGACCAGCTGCGAGCCAACCTCGACCTGGTGGAGGAAGTGCGAGACCGAGCGCGACTTCGGATGGCGGTCTACTGGCAACGGGCCGCTAAATATTACAACGCCCATGTGCGCCCCAAGACTTTCCTGCCAGGAGACTTGATCCTTCGACAGGCTGAGGTCTCGAAGCCAACAGAGGGAGGCAAGCTAGCTCCAAATTGGGAAGGACCTTATCGAATCGCCGAGACACTTCACCACGAAGCTTACAAGATTGAGGAGCTCGATGGGAAGCCACTCCCTAGGACATGGAATGCAGATAACCTTCGTCGGTACTATCAGTAACGTATTCCTCCTCTCACATCAAGTATCATGCTTGTATTCGCTTGGGTTTTCACCCCTCATTTTATATTAACAAATTTCTATTTTAGCTCCTGAGATCTTTTCACCTGAAGCCCTGCACCAGCCAGGCATAAAGCCCGACACCCGTCGGCACCTAAAGCCCTGGGCTAGCCAGGCATAAATCCTGACACCCGTCGGCACCTGAAGCTCTGCACCAGCCAGGCATAAAGCTCGACACCCGTCGGCACCCGAAGCCCTGCACCAGCCAGGCATGAAACTCGACACCCGTCGGCACCTAAAGCCCTGGGCCAGCCAGGCATAAAGCCCGACACCCATCGGCACCTAAAGCCTTGGGCCAACCAAGCATAAAGCCCGACACCCGTCGGCACCTAAAGCCCTGGGCCAGCCAGGCATAAAGCTCGACACCCGTCGGCACCTAAAGCCCTGGGCTAGCCAGGCATAAAGCCCGACACCCGTCGGCACCTAAAGCCCTGGGCCAGCCAGGCATAAAGCCTGACACCCATCGGCACCTAAAGCCCTGGGCCAGTGAGGAATAAAGCTCGACACCCGTCGGCACCTAAAGCCCTGGGCCAGCTAGGCATGAAGCCCAACACCCATCGGCACCTGAAGCCCTGCACCAGCCAGGCATAAAGCCCGACACCCGTCGGCACCTAAAGCCCTGGGCCAGCCAGGCATAAAGCCCGACACTCGTCGGCACCTAAAGCCCTAGGCCAGCCAGGCATAAAGCCCGACACCCCTCGGCACCTAAAGCCCTGGGCCAGCCAGGCATGAAGCCCGACACCCGTCGGCACCTGAAGCCCTACACCACCAGGCATAAAGCCCGACACCCGTTGGCACCTAAAGCCCTGGGCCAGCCAGGCATGAAGCCCGACACCCGTCGGCACCTGAAGCCCTGCACCAGCCAGGCATGAAGCCCGACACCCATTGGCACCTAAAGCCCTGGGCCAGCCAGGCATGAAGCCCGACACCCGTCGGCACCTGAAGCCCTAGGCTAGCCAGGCATGAAGCCCGACACCCGTCGGCACCTAAAGCCTTGGGCCAGTCAGGCATAAAGCCCGACACCCATCGGCACCTAAAGCCCTGGGCCAGCCAAGCATAAAGCCCGACACCCATCGGCACCTAAAGCCCTGGGCTAGCCAGGCATAAAGCCTGACACCCGTCGGCACCTAAAGCCCTGGGCCAGCCAGGCATAAAGCCCGACACCCGTCGGCACCTGAAGCCCTGGGCCAACCAAGCATAAAGCCCAACACCCATCGGCACTAAAGCCCTAGGCCAGCCAGGCATAAAGCCCGACACCAATCGGCACCTAAAGCCCTAGGCCAGCCAGGCATGAAGCCCGACACCCGTCGGCACCTAAAGCCCTAGGCCAGCCAGGCATGAAGCCCGACACCCATCGGCACCTAAAGCCTTGGGCCAGCCAGGCATAAAGCCCGACACCCGTCGGCACCTAAAGCCCTGGGCCAGCCAGGCATGAAGCCCGACACCCGTCGGCGGATAAAGCCCGACACCCATCGGCACCTAAAGCCCTGGACCAGCCAGGCATGAAGCCCGACACCCGTCGGCGAATAAAGCCCGACACCCGATGGCACACAAAGTCCCATCGGTCAGATAAAGTCCGACCCCCGTCGGCACCAAAAGCCACATGCCTACTTAGCGCAAGGCCCAACATACTCCTGGCAAAGCGTCGCGCCGATGGTCTTGAGGAACCTGCCTACCCCAACCTCCAACTACCGACGTTTCAACCCCAAGAAACCTATCCTCCCTGGCCCCAATTTTCAGTCCTAGATGGCTAAGGCGAAATAGCTCATATGAGTTGAAAGTTATCCCCTGGCACTAGCGGGACTAACGGGACCATGGTGCCGCGTATTGTCAACCAACGAATTCAGGGTAAGTCACAAATAGACAATGTATTTTGAAGAAGATTATCTCATTAATTGGAAGGGATTACAAAATGCCGATATCGTCGGACTTGCAAAAAACAAAAATACAAGCTCACGGCTCTGCTGGCGCGGGCTCACCGTTGGAGGGGGCCGAATCTAAGAAGTGGTCTAGCTCAACTTCTACAGCTTGGGGAATGTTTAAATCCCTGGCCACTTTCTCCTTCCCATGCTGGAATCCTTCGAGGAACACTGCCACCAAGGCTTCTGCCAAATCATCTGTAAAGCGCTCGGACGCCTTGTACTCTTCTATGATTCCAGCGGTCCTGGCCGCGATGGCAGCTTCCACCTCTGCGGCCCGAGCCTTCTCCTCCGCGACGAGGGCTGCCACTGCAACCCTCTCGGCCTCCCGGGCGCGGCTCGCCTCCTCCCCGGATTGGCTTGCTTCCTCCTTCGCCGCCCATGCCTCTTCCTTCGCCGCCCGCGCCTCTTCCTCCGCGGCCTTCACCTTCTCCTCCGCCGCAACCGCTCGACCCTCGGACTCCTGGATGGCTAAGGTTAGCTCAGAGATGTGTAGATCTCTGGTCATCATAGCGTTCTCGGCCTCTGTCATTTGGTGGAGTGCCGCACGCACACGGTTGGTGTCGGCCTCCACTCGGCTCTCAGCGGACTTAGCTTCACTTGCCCAGGCGCTTTTGGCCAACTCCAGTGCCTCTTCGGCCGCCTCCGCGCAGCGCTGAGCATCCTCAGCTTCCTTCTGCGCCTCCCGCAGAAGGGCCTTCCCACCATGAATCACATCCCTGGTGGCCTTCAGGGAGTGTGCGAGCTGCATGCGTAAGTTCCAGGTTAGCAAAAAGAAAAGAAAAAGATAAAGGCAAAAGGCGAAAAGACCGCTTACCCTGACGACGGCCGCGTAGGAATCCCGGAAGAATGCGCTCGCCTTCTGATGGCTAAGGTCCTCCAGGATCTCGGGTATAAAAACCGGGGCAAGGACCCGCTCAGCCCAGCGACCATCGTTTAAGGAGTCCCGGGGCGGCCCGGGCTTGGCCCCACTCCGATCAGCCATCTCGGCAGTCTCTGGCTCGACGCACGGGCTGTTCCCAGGCGACCTCTTAGGGGGTTGGCTCGCGACCCTTGATGGCCCCTCACCCCAATCCATGGTAGCCTCCGGCGGGGTCGGTTCGCTAGGGGCAGGAAGCTCTTCAGCCACTATGGGCTCCTCCGTCGCTACCGGCTCCTCCGTCGCTACCGGCTCCTCCGTGACTGGCTCCTCGATTGGGACTCTCACGGTCGCCGCCATCTCTAGCGGGGTGTCGGCTGTGAGATCAACTTCTGGAGCAGCCGAGGGGTCTTGTGGCACTGGTGGTGGGGAGGCCCGAGCTGTCGGGCATTTTGGGGCTGGAGCTCGCCGGCCTCCGGGTGGCCCCTCCCAGGCCCTCTTTTTAGAGGCGGCCCTCAGGAGCTTCTCTGTGGTATCTTCATAGCTGTGCGACATCAGTCAAAGTCAAAAAAGGGGAAAAAAGTAGATAGAATTTTTGGCTAAGGGTGGAGATGGCTTACCCCTGTGGGAGATAAGATCCGCCAACTTGAGATTATCTTCCGTCAAGAGCAAGGTGTACCGAGGGATTTCGGCAGCCAGCAATTGACCCGACGCCTCCCAATCCCCAGGATGGATGGCGAAGTTCGCGTTCCCTCGGAGGTCGAGATCTCCCCACCGGGGCCTAACATGGTCAATGTTTGCGAAAAAGAATCGGGATTTCCATTCCTTGATTGAAGAGGGAAGAAAAAGTTTGAGGACCCGATTGGGTTGGGGCTGGAACAGCCACCAACCCTTCTGAGACCGAAGGATATAGAAGGATCGGAAAAGAGAGATTCAAGGGGTGATACCCAGACGATGGCAGAGAATGACAAAGGCACTGACAACACGGTAGGAGTTGGGACCAGTTGAGATGGGGTCAAGGAGTAGTAGTCGAGAAGGTTGATGAAAAAGGATGGAAAAGGTGGACGAAGACCTGCCTTTAGGCAAATCTCATAAAGGGCCACCCGACCGGGTCGGAAGGAGATGACCCTATCGTCGGGAGTTGGCAGAAAAAGCTTAACGTCCCGGAGAATCTGGTAACGGGCCCGGATTTTTGCCAAATCCAGACCAGTTACCGTGGAGGCGATCCCCTCCGGGGACTCCTCCACCCTCGAGGAGGTGCCGGCCTTCGACCGGCGGCCCCTCGATGGGGCTCCACCGGGGACCCATCGCCGGGCCAGGGGAACACAGTCCTCTGAGTCAGTGGACCACTCAAGCGGAGAAGGAGAAGGTGCGGGAGAGGTACAGTGCCTCTCAGAGGGAGGACGATTCTTCGAACCATCCTCCGAGGTCCAGGATGGAGAGCTCATGAGCAAAAGAAGGGATGGAGAAGTCTGGAATGGATAAAGAACTGACCTGGAAGAAAGAAAGCCAAGCACGAGGGTTGCAGGGGAGATCAGAACACAGGCATAGAGGAAGACGACGATAGCGGAAGCGATATGGCTAGATTCAGCCCCTCATTTGGGTTTATTGGGTTTTCAAATCGTCCTGCCTCGTCTCGTCAGCCATATGGCCCCCTACCATAGGCTGGCTCGCCTCGAGGGATGCCCAGCGCGTGGTGCGACACGCCTTCGGCCAATGATGGAACCCCGCTAACGTCGTTGCTATGAGAGGTAATGATGATACAGCTTTTCGCATAGACTTCGAAGAGCTGGTTTTCTCTCGAGATCGATCGTGGTTGGCACAGTGTACGGAGGCGGCCGCCTTCTCACATTTCCCATGCCGTCCGCATAAGAGATGTGGGCGGGGATCAGCCACGTGGAGGAGAACACCCCTTTCACCTCATTAGTGGGACTCGCTTCGCCTTAGGGGTGAGCGGGCATCTGATATGACTGATCCCGCATCGTTAGAATAAAAGGTAACAACAGCTAACAGAGATTACCATACCTCGACCCCGAGACCCCCTTCCGGTCTCGGGGTGCACCAGCATGATCTCGACCCCGAGACCCCCTTCCGGTCTTGGGGTGCACCAGCATTATCTCACCCCCAAGACCCCCACCAGTCTCGGGCTGAGATCGTTATCTCTCGACCCCGAGACCCCCTTCTGGTCTCGGGGTGCACCAGCATTATCTCACCACCGAGACCCCCACCGGTCTCGGGGTGAGACCACCATATCTCGACCCCGAGACCCCCTTCCGGTCTCGGGGTGCACCAACATTATCTCACCCCTGAGACCCCCACCGGTCTCGGGGTGAGATCATCATCTCTCGACCCGAGACCTTCCTTTCGGTCTCGGGGTACACAGCATTATCTCACCCCCGAGACCCCTACCGGTCTCGGAGTGAGACCACCATCTCTCAATCCCGAGACCCCCTTCCGGTCTCGGGGTGCACCAGCATTATCTCACCCCCGAGACCCCTCTCTGGTCTCGGGGTGCACCAACATTATCTCACCCCTGAGACCCCCACCGGTCTCGGGGTGAGACCACCATATCTCGACCCCGAGACCTCCTTCCGGTCTCGGGGTGCACCAACATTATCTCACCCCCGAGACCCCCCATTCTGGTCTCGAGGTGCACCAGCATTTTCTCACCTCCGAGACCCCCACCGGTCTTGGGGTGAGACCACCATCTCTCGATCCCGAGACCCCCTTCCGGTCTCGAGGTGCACCAGCATTATCTCACCCCTGAGACCCCCACCGGTCTCGGGTGAGATCGCCATATCTCGACCCCGAGACCCCCTTCGGTCTCGGGTGCACCAGCATTATCTCATCCCCGAGACCCCTTCCGGTCTCGGGGTGGGATCACCATATCTCAACCCCGAGATCCCCTCGGTCTCGGGGTGCATCAACATTATCTCATCCCTAGCCTCCAGCGATGGCCTTTGGCTCCGGCCTCCAGCGATGGCCTCCAGCGCCGCTTCCAACGGAATGAGGTAAACAGGACCCCTTCCGGTCTCGGGGTGGGATCATTGTATCTCGATCCCGAGACCCCCCTCCGATCTCGGGGTGTGCGGGTATCATCAACAGTTAGCATGCGGACCAGCCTTCGAACCAAATGACAGCTCTGGACCACCTGACGCGCCCACGTGACTTTTCGTGCGCCCGTGGCTGCTTGCGGCCATGCCTCATAACGGCGTATGGTGCACTGCATGTTCCTGTGTGTGACTGTATTCCATTACGGAGTATGACTCACTACCACTTGCACTATGCGCGATCGCATCAAGCAAAGACGCACACCAAATACAACCGCGGCTGTTAGACACATGTAACACCATGTTGACAGGTATCGCAGGACACCTCTGGCGCGCATAGTGATGGTACAACGATAATCTTTTGGAATAGTAAGATGGGATATTCGGACAGGTATAAAAATGCACGCCCGCACTGTAAGTAAGGATCCGAACTCTGGTTTTCTAGATTTCTTCCTCCTAGCAAAACCCTAACTGTCTCAGCTCATTTCCACTGAGCAGTTCTTGTCTCATCCCAAGTGACTGACTTGAGTGTCGGAGGGTTCCCACCGGAACAACCAATCTTCGGGACTTTTCTTGCAAGGGTCCGAGGAGAAGAACATCCGTCTTCCCCGACGTTTGAAGAAGGTGACTTGGCTTCATCAATCAACATCTAAATATGCACAACATTATGTGGTATAAAATTTATATTCTAAAGAATTTATAACACCCCAAGCTCATCTACTAATCCAATTAACTCATTAACGGATCAAAATCATGTGGCATAAAAACTCGAGTGAATGTTAATGGATAGCAAATGGACTTGATTTTAATTAATACTTTCTTTTCGATCTAATGTGAGACTATTTTTGAAGTATTAAAATCTTCTCTCTTTATAATGCACATCCTCATTGCACGCTACAAGCTAGCCAGAATCTACCATCGAGTCAAGATCATTGGTGTTGCAAAGGTGGCTTTATGCTATAGCAGGACTTTACCATCATTCCATGAGTAATTCTTTCCTCATAACCATATGGGTTGGCTCTAATACCATTAGTAATGCCCCAAGTTCATCTATTGGTCCAATTAACTCGTTAGCGAGTTGAAATTATGCAGTCTAAAAAATTTGAGTGAAAATTAATGAATGATAAATGGATTTGAGTTATAGGCACATAACTTATATGAAAGTATTTTTGAGGTGTTACAAAATTTCATTCCTCATATTAGCTCTAATAAAAAGGGATTGATACAAGGAATCAGGCATCTTAAGCATTCCGAGCCATCAAAATCCGAGTCTTGCCATCAACAGTAAGGTCAAGACCAAGCTTTTGCTCTCTATTGCAATGGTTCCGCATCTTGCTTGGCTTCCAAAATAGACCAACTAGTGGGGGACCAAGCCATGATCACGACTACTCAAGATACCATCTGTCAAGGCATTAATGTTAGATGAGTATCCTGAAAAGTCAATTATTGGCTTACACATTGTATTTTATTCATGACTTATTTTATACATGATCATCATCGTTAATAAATAAAATTTTATTGGATAATTTTTTCATATATGTTGATGTGTCATATATCGTCCATGGAATTAATGGTCAATGATGTGTATTTTCAAGAGTTAAAAATTAGAGACACATATCATAATAGATTAACTTCTAAAATGCTCCTAATCAATTGATCGATCACGGGAATGGTGATTGATCCGATCAGACTAGAACATGGATCACCTTAATATGGGTCTTTTGTATGTAGTATGAGCTATCAGGGCAAGAATGCTGGTAGATATAAGACATCGATACCGAATATAATCATACAAGGAGTCAGTAGGATATCTACTCACTTGTCGGTGACTTCTCGAAGATGTAGTAGTATAAGTGATTCTCTACCTATGGTACAATAGGGGCTGAACTCATATTCGATTACTATTTTGGATCAAGTTTTTTGAAGGCAGATCACTAATTGTTAGCAACTAGGCCTAACATGATGAGTACTAGGGGACTGAACATGACTTCTTAGACGTATAAGTGGTTCTCTATCTATGGTACAATAGGGGTTGAACTTTTCACATTGATCAAGTTCCTTGAAGGCGGAGCTGAATTCCTCACAGCCATCAATGGTAAGACCGAGACCAAGCTTTTGCTCTCTATTGCAATGGTTTTGCATCTCACTTGACTTCCATAATAGGCCAACAGGTGGTGGTAATTAATTCTAATTTGCTAGGGCATTAGTGTTAGATGAGTGCCCTAAAATTATTGGCTTACACATTATATTTTATTCAAGACTTATTTTGTATATGATCATCATCATTAATAAATAAATTTTATTGGATAATTTTTTCTATATATGTTGATGTGTCATATATCGTCTATGAAATTGATGGTCAATAATATGTATTTTTAAGAGTTAAAAATTGGAGACACATGTCATAATAGATAACTCCTAAAATGCTTCCAATTAATTAATCAATTACGAGGATGGTGATCGATCCGACTAGAGAGTCTTCCCCTTAATAGCTTGGGTATTATTTGGTTTGATTTCCTTGGATAAAAATATTTTTTAATACTAAACCAATAAAATAAGTATTTAATATAAAATATGTTGAGGTGAAGGTTGGAACCCATGCACTAGGAAAGAGAATATATAGGGGCACTCGCGTAAGTGTGGATAAACTCTCATAGTCTTTTTCTTCTAAAACACTGGGATTTGGAGATTTGATCGACATAGGCATCTTGAGCATTCTCACCCTCCATCTAACCTCCCCTTCAATCCTCTCTTTCTATCTATAAATAGGAAGGAAACACAGCATGAGAGTGGTTTTTGAGAGGAAGAAGATTGTGAGTTTTCTTGCCAATTAAGCAAAGGGTTAAATTTATCAAAACATTATATCTAATTTAAAATTATATAAATTAATAATAAAAAATAAATTTTAAATAAATTTACATTTTATTTATTTATATTTAAAATTTTAAATTATATTTTTTTGTTGTATGTAGAGCCTGGTGTGGTACTCCAAAGATTAAATCCTATGGTGGAGGTTTGTAGGCTCCACAGGGTTAAGGCCCAGGTTGTTGGGTCTTGAGGAGGCTAGTCTATCATTGGGCTGATTTGGCCCAAGGTGTGGGCTGATCCAAGGAAGTTTTTTAGGGCTTATTATCCATATAATAAGGCACCGGTTCATGTGTGGTGCTAGTTTTATTTTGGTGGCCATCATGGGGACGGGTTTATATATAGTCATGTAACGATGATGATTATAGATGAATGAAAGAAACTTTTTTTCTCCCAAGAATGAGCTATCCCTCTCCTTCCTCTCTTATGCACGTCTTCCTCTCTTTCTCATACACAGATGCCCTAGATTTCTAGGGTTTTATTGCTGCCATCTCTGCCCTAGCCATCTTCTTGGAACCGCCTCTCTCAAGGAAGGAGAAGGAAGAAACCCTACTCTTGATTTTCTGGATCAGATCTGAAGGTTCACATGAGGAAGAAGAGAGGCCACGACCCTCTTACAATCTTGGGGCGCAAGAAACCAAAGAAAATCCTAATTGCTAATCAATCCGGGAAGATTACCAAGATCAAGATCCAAAATTCTACTGTAGATTTCAGCAGGATATCATCTCGCTTCCATCTCCACACGACTTGGGGCTGGTCGAATGCGTGCTATGCTCCAAGGGTAGAAAGATGGCGATCCACTCTTCATTTGGTATCAGAGCCTCGGTGATTTGGTGGAGAAAAGATTGGATCTTGGGCGTTTCTTGGTAAGATATCAAACCAGAAATTTCTGCAGCAAGTTTAATTTTCTGTTTTTTACTGTGTGCATTATTTCTTGGTTGGATATGGCATCTACTAGCTTCAAATTCGATTTTGAAAAGTATGATGGCAAGGGAAACTTCACCCTATGGCAGCAAAGGGTGAAGGATTTATTGGTACAATAAAGGATTTATAAGGTCTTGGTGAAACAAAGACCGGATAATGTAAGTTATGATGATTGGGAGGATTAGAGGAGATTGCATTTAGCACAATCAGGATGTGCTTGGCTGATCAAGTCTTGCCGGAGATTTGCACAGACCATGGCAAGGGGGCTCTGGAAACTTTAGAGAACACTTACATGGGAAAGAGCATGACAAACAAGTTGTGGTTGAAGAAAAATTGTACAGCTTGAGAATGCCTGAGGGAGGTGATCTTGTTGCCCATATTCAGAAATTCAATCAAGTGTGCTTAGAGGTGATGAGCCTTGATGTGAAGATTGATGAAGAAGACAAGACCTTTATCTTTTTGTGTTCGCTACCCAGTTCCTATGATGGTATGATTACAACCTTGGTGTATGGGAAGGAGATCCTGAATTATGAACAGGTTGTGGGGTACTGAGATCAAACCAGCAAAGAGAAAAGATCCATGGAAAACTCTAACACAGAGGTACTTGCTGTGAATGAGAGGCAAGGAAGACCCTGGGAAAAGGTTAGAGGCAAGTCCAAAGGCAGATCTAAGTCTCGGGGCAAGCAGAAAGCATGGAAGTGTTACAAGTGTCATCAGATTGGTCACCTGAAGATAAATTGCCCACTTCTGAAGAATGAGAAGGGGAAGGGCATTTCCAAGGGAGGTTCAGCCAGCAATGGTGGTGCAAATTCATCTGAAGACAGTGAAGATGATGTACTGGTAGTTTCAGATGGGACCAAGAAGTGTGATAGTTGTTGGACACTTGACTCAGCCTGTTCTCACCATTATACTTCGCATAGGGAGTGGTTTGCAACTTATGAAGAATCTGATAGAGGGAGTGTATGCCTTGGTGATAATCATCCTTGTAAGGTTGCTGGAGTTGGAAACATAAGGGTGAGGATGTATGATGGGGTTATAAGGACTTTGACCAATGTCAAACATGTCCTAGAGTTGAAGAAGAATCTAATTTCTTTGGGCTACCTGGAGAAGCATGGGTATGCTTTTGGAAGCCAGCCGGGGAGTGGATGTTTGAGGATAACCAAGGGTGCATTAGTGGTGATGAAAGGGAGAAGGTTGGAAAATAATCTCTATCAGATGGAAGGCTCAGTGGCCATAGATGGTGCAGAGGTGCTAGCAGCGGCACAGGAGGAACAGTTGGTCTATAAACTATGGCACTATCGAATGGACACATGAGTGATAAAGGGCTTATAGAACTCAGCAAAAGAGGTCTGATTCCAGCACTCAAGAAGGAGGACAATGACATCTGTGAGCCCTGTATTTATGGCAAACAACATAGGGCGAGATTTGCCAGCAGTTCCAAGCAGAGTGAAGGTATTCTGGAACTAGTTCACTCAAATGTATGGGGACCGGCCCCTGTGTCAGCCAGAGGTGGGGCTAAGTATTTTTTGACCTTCATTGATGACTACTCCAGAAAGGTATGGGTATATCTGATAAGAGAAAAATCAGAGGTATTTGCCCGGTTTAAAGCTTGGAGAGTTGGTGTTGAAAAGGAGACAGGAAAACCAGTGAAGTGTTTGAAATCTGACAATGGAGGGGAGTATACAAGCAATGAATTCAGAAACTACTATGAGGAAAATGGGATCCAACGCCATTACACAGTGAGGATGACTCCCCAGCAGAATGGTGTGGCAGAGAGGATGAATCGTACATTGACATAGAAGGCTAGGAGTTTGAGGCTGCAGGCATCACTGCCCAAGGTCTTTTGGGGTGATGCAATTATGTTCTCTGGTTTTCTTGTTAACAGGTCCCTAATAGAAAACTTGATGGAGGCATTCCAGAGGAGATCTGGAGTGGGAAGAAGGTGGAGCTTGGATACCCAAGGATTTTTGGTTGCCCAGCCTATGCACATGTGGAGGCAACTGAAAGGAGCAAGCTGGATCCAAAATCACAAAGGCTGATCTTCATCGGGTATCCACAGGGAGTTAAAGGCTATTTGCTATGGAGTTCAGATTCACAAAGTGTATCATCAGTAGAGACATTATTTTTGATGAGAAGAGCATCTTGAAGAGGTCAGAGATTGCAGATGGAACTGAAAAGGCTAAACAGGAGAGCAGTGGACAGCATTGGCTGACAGGTGATGTACCTTTCTACTTCTGCTTCAAAATGTGCTTCTTTTGAGGTGGAGATTAGTATGGATGTTCCAATACATATAAAGGATCAGCCAGGAGAGCCATCAATCCAGAAGGAGGTGCAGGTGGAGTCACACACTTCAGCTTTGAGAGATGATCAAAGGGGTATGGCACTACACAAGGCAAAGTGTACCATCATCAAACCTGCAGTATCGCATTGATGACATGATTTCCTATGCTCTAATCACTGCAAATGAAGATCCAGAGACCTTCCAAGAAGCCATGGAAAGTTCAGAAAGAGAGTCATGGATGCAGGCCATGATGGAGGAGATGGAGTCCCTGGAAAAGAACAAGACATGGCAGCTAGTGGATCTACCTAGAGATGCTTGGGCCATTGGTTCAAAATGGGTATTCACAAAGAAAGAGGCACCTTCAGAGCAAGGTGGAGTCAGATACAAAGCAAGGCTTGTTGCTAAGGGGTTCTCACAAGAGAGGGAGTGGACTACACAAAGGTATTCTCTCCAGTGGTACGTCATGCTTCAATTCGTGTGTTGTTATCTCTTGTAGCACAACATGGTATGGAGTTGCAGTAGATGGACGTGAAGATGGCTTTTTACATGGGAGTCTAGAGGAGAGGATATACATGAAGCAACCAGAGGGTTTCAAGGAATCTGGATTGGAAGAAAAAGTGTGTCTACTAAAGAAATCGCTCTATGGTTTGAAGCAGTCACCCCATCAGTGGTACAAAAGGTTTGACACTTTTATTTTGGGCCTTGGATTTTCTAGATGTGAACATGATACTTGTGTCTATGTGAAAAATGGATGAGGATGATGCACTGTATCTCCTTCTGTATGTGGATGATATGCTCATTGCCAGCAGGAGTGTTGAAGCAGTGAATGGACTGAAATCTGCATTATCAACAGAATTTGAGATGAAGGATTTGGGGTCAGCTAGGAAGATACTTGGGATGGAAATTTACAAAGATAGGACCAAGGGAATTCTATACTTGTCATTGGGTGGATATATTCAGAAGGTGTTGGAGAGGTTTGGGATGGATAAGGCCAAACCAGTTGGAACACCTTTGGCTAGTCACATATCTCTTTCTAAGTTACAGAACCCCCAGACAGATGAGAGAAAGAGTACATGGAGAGAGTTCCATATGCCATTGTAGTGGTAGCATTATGTATGCTATGGTGTGTTGCAGGCCTGACATAGCATATGCAGTGAGCTAGGTGAGCAGATTCATGGCGAACCCAGGGAAGGAGCACTGGATAGCACTCAAGTGGATTTTGAGGTACCTTCAGAGAACTCGTGGACTTGGTCTACTTTTTGGGAACAAAAGGATCTAAGGAGAAATCTAATATCCCAAGTAAGTCATTAGGTCCATTGGAAGGGTTTATGGATGCAAATTTTGCAGGTGATCTGGATACAAGAAGGTCTACCACATGGTATGTGTTTAGCATGTATGGTGGATTAATTTCTTAAAGATCAATCCTTCAACCTATTACAGCTTTGTCTACAACAGAAGATGAGTATATAGGGATTACAGAGGCTGCCAAAGAGGCTCTTTGGTTGAAAAGACTCATCATGAAAATAGGGGTGAAGCAGGGTACAGTATTGCTACACAGCAATAGTCAGAGTGCCCTGCAGTTGGCTCAGAACCCAATCTATCATGCACGCACAAATCATATAGATGTGAGGTATCACAGATCAGAAAATTGGTGGAAGAAGGTGAAGTGGAGCTGATAAAAGTTCATACAAAGAAGAACCAGGCAGATGCACTTACGAAGACTCTTCCACGGGATAGCTTTCTCTCATGTGTGACATTGATGGGTCTGAGGGAATATGCAAATTTTTCAGTAGCTTTGAAGCACTAAGGTGGAGATTGTAGAGCCTGGTGTGGTACTCCAAAGCTTAAATCTTAGGGTGGAGGTTTGTAGGCTCCATAGGGTTAAGACCCAGGTTGTTGGGTCTTGAGGGGGCTAGTCTATCATTGGGCTGGGTTTGTGCCCAAGGTGTGGGCTGGTCCAAGGGAGTTTTTTAGGGTTTATTATCCATATAATAAGGCACGGTTCATGTGTGGTGCTGGTTTTATTTTGGTAGCCGTCATGGGGACGGGTTTATATATAGTTATGTAACGATGATGATTATAGATGAATGAAAGAAACTCTTTTCTCCCAAGAATGAGCTATCCCTCTTTTTCCTCTCTTATGCACGTCTTCCTCTCTTTCTCACACAAATGCCCTAGATTTCTAGGGTTTTATTGCTGCTATCTCTACCCTAGCCATCTTCTTGGAACCGCCTCTCTCAAGGAAGGAGAAGGAAAAACCTAGCAGCACTTCTCCTTGGGCAGCATCTCTTGATTTTCTGAATCAGATCTGAAGGTTCACATAAGGAAGAAGAGAGGCAACGACCCTCTTTTACAATCTTGGGGCGCAAGAAACCAAAGAAAATCCTAGTTGCTAATCAATTCGGGAAGATTACCAAGATCAAGACCCAAAATTCTGCTGCAGAATTTTAGCAGGATATCATCTCGCTTCCGCATCTCCACACGACTTGGGGCTGGTCGAATGCGTGCTATGCTCCAAGGATAGAAAGAGAACGATCCACTCTTCATTGTATATATCCGATTGCATTGGTACAATTCTAATTCATCAATTCGGTCATCTTTAATTAACTATCTTTATTTGTCGTTGTTATGTTTAGTTGGCATCTACTGTGCAATAAAACTAAGTCAAACTTTGCGATGCACAGTATAAGAAAGCGGCAAGAGACTCATGGGCATGGAATCTTTGATAAACTTGGTCCTCTCGTGGGACCTGCATCGGACCTTTCAATCCAGTTAGATGGTTGTTTCTATATGCTTCGTCTTGCCTGGCCAATGGGGCTGACAACTAATATAGGAACCACTTTAGGCAGGGGAAAAGGATGGGGATGGGGATGTGAGATACCTCATAAATCTAAATATTAATTTCAACTTGCTTTAATTTTAAATTTCCTGGGGCCAGGGTCAATGAATTATCGAGAACAACTGCATGGGTCCTTGGGAATGCAAGCATTTGTTGACCATTCATCGCTCAAAGAATATAGTCACCATTCTCTGTTGGAATTATTGGAAAAGTTTCTTTTGAGAGGTACAATGGCTACCTAAGAATCCCTGAGATGCACTGCCTTCTCCTAATTTGATATGATTATTATAGTATTTTTTTTTACTATTTATATGATTATTATAATATTATTGCATTAAAAAAATTAAATCTAATCTTTATGCTGCCCACCCTTAGTTTAGTCAAGTTGCATATATTTTATCATATTGAACTCCTAAACAAGTCTTTGTCCAAAAATTCTTTAATTCATGCTCTCCAATCTTGAAAGAGTGTGACTGCCGACAGAGCTCCACGAAGCCCATAAGGGGGATCTGTTTGCCTTAGCTCCACCTCTAGCAGGGGTTATAATTACACCTAGAAATTATCTTTCTTCGGAACAAATCGTCTGCATGTCTCTCATTGCATTACGGATTGTGTGTAGCCCTAAGCTGTCTTAGACTTTCCATTTCCTCATAAAAATCAAGCCAATTAATAGTTCACATTCATCTAACAATGATGATGGAGAATGAGATTATAATGAATCCATTGATCACAATCCCATTAAGGTTACGTTTGGTGCATCGCCAGCAATCCTAAATAATAATGAATTATCTACAAATAAATTACTCCTTGATAGATTACCAATAATGTTGATTATGTGTTTAGTATATACAGGTAATGCTATAGTAATATTAATTATTGTATTGATATAACAAATAGATTACCAGTCATATAAATCAAATTTCTAAAATACTTCTAAATTTAATTTATTAAAAATTTATATATATTATATATTTAATTTTTTTTAAAAATATATTTAAAAATGATAATGTTTTAAAAATTTATATATAAGAAGATCCAGTAAGGATGACGGAGACTACCAAAAGAAATTTCGCAGCATCTTGAAATGGCCATGGGCCCATTCGACTCGATGGCTTGTAACCTTCGATATGGAGCCTGATTCGATGGAAGAGTGTGGCTTGTAACCTTCGATATGGAGGTTTAGCGAGGTCGGTAAAGGGAAAGATGAATAGAGAGCGATCAAAGGAAGTAGGGGCCATTTTGTTAAAAAAATATTAAATTATCACATCTCTGATAATGTGGATAATCAAATCTGGATAAGACTACAAGATAGATTATCATTCAAAATATATACTAAATATAGTTATCTAATGGATCCCATTTAATCGGTAATCTATCCGATTACCATTACAAGATAGATTGTCATTCAAAACATATGCCAAATATAGTTATTTGGAACCTATTTAAATTATCGATAATCTATCTAGATTTTGACTATCAAACGCAACCTAAGAGTCTTAGTTAGCTTCAAAGATTTCGAATCTTTTTAAAGTTGTTTAAATTATTATTTACTTATTTTTAAGTTCATTCACCAATTAAATTGATCAAACTTTTCCCAATCCCCCTCTCTTGAAGAAAAAGTAAATTATTGTCTTGTAATTTGCTATCAACTAGCTAACTTTGAATTTTCTTTTTTTGTTAGGAGTGAGTTTATCGTTCCATTTCCCAATAAATATTCATTTGCTCGATTTAAATAGTCTTTGCTTAGTATATTTGCATATACAAATTTTTTTTATGTTAGAAATCAACATCATATATTAATTTATCATAAAAATGATTCTCTTATGCTCGCACTTTCAGTGGCTAAGCACGCATCTTTTTCATTGAATACTTGATAGTTGGCTAATACTAGTTCTTTCTAAATACTCTCATTATCAAAAAAAATATCTTACATAATCTTAGGCATTTCAAATTATTCTATATTTATTTTTGAGTCCACTCACCCAATGAATGAATTGATTTGATTGGTCATTTATCAATCTCCTTCTTTAAAGCAAATTACTAGGTTTTAATTTGCGTTCGGCTTGCTAATCTTGAATTTTTCTAATTAGGAATCGGTTTATTGTGCCACTACCTAATGCATATCCATTTAATTGATTTACATAATCTCTGCTTAGTATATTCATATACAATTTTTACTATACTAAAAGATTTTATATATTTTCCATGGTGTACTTAATAATAAGCTAATATTAATCAGACACGAACATAATCACGTTACCGCTTGTAAGTTGTAACACCTAGTATTTATCATGACGGCCATCAAATAGACATAGATACCATTACAAACCTTTGAATTTTTTTTTTTTTTTTTGGTACAGACAGGTGATTACATCAATTTAGGATGAGTCAAATCCGATATGTCATAGTACAAAATTTAAGAGAGAATCAAAGGGCATGAGTCACCCTACGATCAGATCCATGGTTAAGAGTGATGGGCCATCCAGCCAGCTGTCCAGTCGGCCATTGAGTTAGCTTTTCGATAGATGTATCGGATTCGGATGGTATCAGCCTGACGAAGCATAGTCGTAGAGCAAAGATATGGAAGAAAACTGATCACCAGAGTCCTGATGAAGCCAACTAATAACAGCAGTGAAGTCCTCCTCAATGATAATCCTACGACTTCTCATAATGGCAAAGAACCCCTTTGAATCTTTGTTTGACCACAAATTATATATTACGTCTCATATTTTCCAACTTCCATCAAGGCTTTAAATTTTATGTGCACTGCTTTACAACTCATGCTCACCATGCCTTGCACAAAAATAGGTTTTTAAGGAAGAAAAATAGAAAACACTGAGCCAAATTAGGATGAACAATTTAACACCTACCTTTGGCCGAACCGTGGAGTGGAATGGAAGGTTTAACCGAGATAAATCCAGTTGGGATGGCAGCAAAGACGCGATAAAAAAAGATCGCGTCTTTTGTGTCCGGACTCCGGAGGACTCCTTTCCTTTCCCGTCCAAGGCCAACCGTGCCTTTATTTCTTCATTGATGTTCGCAACGTTTGGCGGCTTCTCTTTCCTCGCCGCTTCCCCTGTTATTTTCGAACAGCCTCCTCCCAAGTCCTAAAAAACGAGAGTTTTGCGTCTTGTTTCTTTCTCTCCCTCTCGAAAGAGAGGTGGGATCCGCGAAAAGGTTGGCGCTTTTCTCTTCTTCCTGTGATTTTTGGCTTTTTTGGATAATGTTTTATGCCTTGGTTCGTGGCCGCGATCGTTTGGTTGGTGGATGGAGGAATGGTTCTTTTGGCCTCTTTCTCTCAATCCATTTAGTTGGATTTTTCTTTCTTTTTTTGGCTGAATCCATATATAATCTGGACGAGCAAAGGTTGGTGCTTTTCTTTACTTTTTGTGATATTTGCCTTTTTTTTTCTTGTCTTTTTTTTTTTATGCCTTCGTTCGTGGACGTATTGTTTAGTTGGATGGAGGAATGGTTCTTGTGGGCTTTCTCTCTCAATCTATTGCATTTAGTCTTTTTGTTGGATTTTTCTTTCTTTTCTTTGGAATGAATCCATATAATTTGGATTTTATGTGATGATTTTAACTGGAGCATGTGATGATTTCTGTGCAGTTTTGTGCTCGTATGGGCGATGAGATCTTTTCTTGGATTTTAATTTAAGAAGGATTTTAATTTTTGGATTTTTTTTCTGATGTTTTATGGCTATCAATGCTTGGTTGCATGGATGAAAAATGTTCTTTTGCCTCTCCGTCTCCATGTATATATATATATATTAAAAAAATGAATCGGTCTCTGTCTCTGGTCTTGTCCCTGTATTTTTCTTTATGTGAAGATTTTTTTTTTCTTTGTTTTTAAAGTTTGATAACTTCCCTTTCTTAAAATTCTGGGTTCACTGTATTGCTTAAAAAAATCGGGGTTTATTGTGTTCTCCTAGACCTCTGACTTCCTTTTTTTTTAAAAAAAAATATATCATTTTTTAAAACATTCTTTTTCTGGGGTATTCACCATTTCTTTCCACATTTGGAATGTTTATCAAACCATAGATGTGTCTGTCTGTATTCTTTCTTCATTCGAGTTCTTTTTGTTGCCTTTTTTTTCTCATTTGGATGCGAATTCTTCCTGTTTTAAAATGTTGGGTTCTTTCAGAGTGTGTTTCTTCTCAAATGCTGCGAATTTTGGAAATTCTTTTTAGATTTCGAATTCATTTCTGGGATGGAATGAAATACCCTCTATATTATGATTGTTACCTGATTGTCTAGGAGAAACACTGTACTTGAGCAAAAGGAAAAGATGATATTTTTCCCCCCTCTTTTTCCTTACCAGAGAAGGCCAATTCATAAGAATCAAACTTTGTGGAACTAAGAAGGCAAGGAAACAGAGATTCAAGAAATGAGAGAAGTAGATGAATTGTCTCCTTTAGGGTCAACTGTTGCGGTGGCAGTCAGTGGAAGTAAAAGCAGTAAATCTGCACTTGAATGGGCTTTGGAGAAACTTGTTCCTAAAAGGACAGGTTCAATTATGCTTCTACACGTCCGCCCAAAGATTACAATGGTCCCAACACCATGTAAGTTATGATATGCAGTATAACTCCTTGAAAATTTTATCATGTTTTGAATTTTCACCTTTTGTAGTTTCTCAGTCTATAGCATTTACCTATTTGTTTTAATTTTCTTTGGACAGATGCATAATTGATGTCTTCCTGTTATAATTAGATGAGTTGAAAAAACCATCAGAAAGGTTAACTTCGGTAATATTGCATATGCAATTGGCACCACCGCATTAATCGAATAGCTCTTTCCTATTTCTATTTGGAGATGAAGTGGATCAATTTCAAATGTATTTAATGTGTCTTCTTGTTACTTATCTATTGCATTTGCTAATTGGCCTCAGATCTTTCCCCGGAGTATTCTTAAAGATGGTAGAGGGCAATTGTGATAATCTGAAATTAATAGATTTCTAGAAAAGATAATCTGAGATTAATGGGAGACATAATCATATGAACTCATAAATCAACACTTATGGGCCATCCTCCAAAAACTCATAATGGCTGTCCTTATGTTTGTTCCTTTGATGGACTAGAACCTTGATTTTTACATTATTAACTTTGTTATTTATTTTTATTGATTTAGAAAAAGCATACGTAGAGTCCCTTAAAAATTTAGCATAAGGGTTGGGAAAGAAAAGAGTATATGTAAGATGTATTAACATAATAAAGAATATATACGATGAAGTAGTTACTTGTGTAAGAACTACTTAATAATACTAGTAAATTTTCTGTTACAATAGGTTTACGTCAGGGATTTACTCTTAATCCTTAGTTTTTTGCTTTAGTTATGGATGAACACACTAGATATATTTAGGATGACATTATATAGTGCATGTTATTTGCAATTAATACAATAAGAAGGATTAAACTAAGGCTGGAATTAATCGTAAGGTAAAATTTAAAAGAAATATATTAAATATAAAGGTTTTAAATTTGGACAAAGATAGATACATGAAATGTAATTTAATACAAATAGAGATAATGTAGAGTAAAAATTAAAAACCATAAAGTTTCTAAAAGTGAACATTTTTTATATTTAAGATTAATTATTCATAAAGAATGAGAGAATGATGATGATGTTATTCTAGATTAGAGTAGGTTGAATGAAATGAAAAAGTGCAAATGAAATATTCTATGATCATAAAAATTTATAAAACAATCATAAGATTGACTATATTTTAGGGTAGAATATTAAATAGTTAAAAAATTACATGTACATAAGATGAATATAGCTGAAATGAGGATATTCAAATGGATGTATGGTAATATAAGAAAATATAGAATAAAAAATGAAGACATTTATAGAAAGGTAGAAATAGTAATAATTGAGGATAAGTTGAGGGAAGTATGTCTTAAATGGCTTGGATGTATGCAATGTAGACCAAGAGATGCACTGGTATAAAGGAGTGATTTGATACATATAGAAGAAAAAAAAAGATGAAGGTAAGCTGAAAATCATATGAAGCGATAAAGATTTAAATCTTTTCATATTGTAGAAAATATGTCAATTAGTCCTAAAGTCGACTTAGTCCTGAATAGAGTAGAGTGAAGGAAGTAGGTTCATGTAGCTGACCCTATGTAGCTGGGAAAAGGCTTAGATGAGTTGAGTTGAGTATATTGTAGAAAATATGATTCAAAATCAAGTAGAATGAAAAAAGGGATTCATTTAGCTGACCTCAACTAGTTTGGGGTTAAGGCTTTATTATTGTTATTGTACCATTGTTAACTTTGTGAAATATATAGTCTATCTTGCACATAGTATCCTTTGGCTTTCTCTCTATGTCCTCCTAAATTTGACTTTTAATGGTTGCATGACTATGTTTTGTTCTTCAGATGGAAACTATCTTCCTATTGATAAGGTGCGAGATGAGGTTGCCCTTGCATACAAGAAAGAGATGAAATGGAAAACAGAAAGGTTGCTTATCGGCTACAAGAAAATGTGTGCTAATAGACAGGTCAAATTCTTGGCTCTTTAGGCGACATTCTTGTATTAATATGACACCCAAGAATGAACTTGTATTTGATCTGTCATGCAGGTGGAAGCAAAAGTCATTGTAATTGAAGCAGAGGATGTAGCAGATGCAATAGCAAAAGAGGTCACAAGATGCTCAATCAGCAAGCTTCTTGTAGGTGCTTCTTCTGGAAATGCCTTTATGAGGTATTATAGTATATCTCTTGTTACTTCTAAATTATGGATGGAGATATGCTGTTGAATTATGTTCATATTTGTTTTAGGAAATTAAAGAAAATGCATCAAAACATAATATCTTCACATGGGACTCCACTCCTTTAACATCTGCATGGTCCATGCTCAACACTTGGCCTCACAATATGGGGAAATCATATATCTTAAATAAGAACTTTCTTGAATCTTGTACTGATGAATGGATATTTCTCTTTTTGGATGTTCTAATGCCATCATAAAGCATACATAAATTTCTGATATTTTTCTCTATTACAAATGGCAGCTCTATAACCATTGTCGAAATAGACTATTTGTTTCCTCGATGTGCTATTTCTTGAGAAAGAGAGAGAGATCCGCATCATAACTACCCAGGTCCAGATACTTGGAGATGCATCAACCAAGACTTGAACCTGAACCTAGGACTCATTTAGGGGCATGAACATTGGGGCATGCCCCAATTCATGGCTGAACACTTGTTCTTGGATTCCATATCTCAACAATTTTGTTTTCAGACCATGCATATGATACCTGTTGCGCATGTACAAATCTATCAATGTTGTTAATGCCAGAAAATTGTTGGATTGCTATAGTGAGCTACTTCAAAGTGTAGATTAATATTGCTCTTCTTGTATACATTCCTTTATTAGGTATGTCACAGTTGTTCCATCATATTTTCTATAGATTTACAACAATTGTTGTACATAAATGTTCAATGAGACATGTCTGCATGTTTAATCCTCAGTTCTGTATTGTATGTCCTGTTATCTCTCTATAACACCTACCAACCAGACTCGCTACTGCTAGAAAAGATCCTTACCCTTTATTTTTCCAATCAAATTCTCCAATTGATGATCACAGCAATAATGCACCTGCCCTTTCCTCCATATAGATAACATGATTTCTTCTCAAAGACATCTATGAGTCCTTAATGTTGAACTAGAAATTTGGATGCCAAGCTTATGCCTGAAATATCTCCAAATTTCTTATCATGTTGTAGCTGCAAAATTATTCTGGAATGTTCTGGCTAGATATAACCTTTGATATGAATAATGTTCATCTGGCTAATTTAGATAAAAGAAGAAAAAAAAATATTTTCTAAGATGAAGCTGTAAGCTCTATTCACCTGCAAGAACCACATCCCATATCCTACATATATCTACTCTTCTTTGCTGCCACCATCTTCGCTCAATCCTCCTATATGGAATCATATATAAGCTCTATGAATGGGCACTCTTGCCCTTCTTTTTTCTTCAAAACCATAGAAAAGAAGTCATGCAAACAGTGCATATAGAAACTGTTTCTCTTTTTCATGCCAGCATATTGTCAAATTATATCATAAATTCTATCAAGTCCCTAGGTACTCGACTTGAGTTTCAGCGCAACTCTGAGCTAAGTCCTCAGGGAGACTGATTTAGGTTATGTGCCATTACACTTTACTGTTAAACTTCTTGATGTCTGATTTAGGTTATGAGCCATTGTACTTTGCTGTTAAGCTTCTTGATATCCATCCTATATTCATTATGTCCATATGTACTCATTAGGTTTTATCTCAGCACAATTGTTTTTGATTTCTATTATAATCATGGTGACTACTCCTTCCATGCATGAACAACCATATCTTGTAAAGGTCTTCCTTAGTTCATGAATTAGCATCCATGCAATGACGCATTATATGATCTGGCTTCCCACATATATATCTGCATCTCATTAGTTGCAAGAAAAATTGGCAAATACTGATAACCAAAATGTTTTTAGGAAATTTAAAGGTGGGAAATTGTCCTCCAAAATCTCCAAAAGCATTTCAAGCTTGTGTATGGTGTATATTATTTCAAATGGCAAATTGTTATGTGTTCATTCATCTGCATCTGGAAGTGGTGAGAGATCATTTGCATCAGAGACAGATGAAAGCATCAAAGATGAAGGTGATTCCAGTGCTGTGTTTAGCAGTGTTTCAGGCAGTTCTTCCAGTGCAGATTCAGGTAGTAAACTCTTCATCTACATATATGAGTTGCTTAGTATAAGACCTATACATTCAATATAAATCATGTTTTTGGTATTACAAAAATAAAAAGATGAGTATCTTATAACTTAAAACAGTGAAATGCATAGCCAGGGTAAATATTGTATAAATTTCATATTTTTTCCTTCATTTCGTCCCTTTTCTTTTGCTTTAATATGCTATGCATTTACTTTTAATGGTAGACAAGTACTGTTTTGATCAGGTTTATGTTCATCTGCATGTCAAAGTGATGATTTGTTATTTTTCTTTTCTTGGGAATTAAACATGCTTACAACTACAGTTATGTCTTTGAATTCAACCTTTCTTTCTTTCTCACACATGCATGTGCATGAGAGAGAGAGAGAGAGAGAGAGCTAGCTACAGTCACATGATGTATTTCCTTGTTCTTTTTTCATATCCCATCTAGATTTTATAATTTGACAATGTACACAACCGTCAAGAAGACAAGTTGGAGTTGAACATTCAACTGTATGAGTGCTCTATGACATTTTGCTGCATGAGGTCCTCAAGTTTATATGGTTCACTGACTTTGTATTTGGAGTCAACTTCTTAAAGAAAGCCGATCCAACTTGAATGATTGAATCAGATCACTTTATTACATAAAGTTAACTGTTGATGATTGGAGTTTACCATTTAGTCAATTTAGTTGTTGAGTCTTTTTAATATTTTGGGAGTTATTATCTGATGGCTAGAAGACTGGGAAGAACGCCCCTTTATAACACCCAGACTAACCATCAGCAACAGGTACAGGTCTCTCTTTAGGGTAATTTCCCCTTGCTGATTAAAGGGTGTTCTGACCAATCGGAATGAAGATCCTAGGTTGTGAAGGTGGATTATGCTTTTGTATTCGGAGTCAGCTTCTTTAATAAAGATAGACAACTGGAACAAGTTCACTCTTCTGCATGTTTTTTAGTACATAAAGTTGACCTTTGAGGTTTCCAGTTTATCCATTTGTCAGATTGGTTGTTTATTCATTTTTGATATTTTGATTCCAATTTCAATTATTGTGCTCTCTCCTATGGCACCGAAATTTACTATTACTGATTGAAGGGCATTTTGATGAACCAGAATGAAAAAATTAGGTTGTAATGCATTTCTTTTTGGCTTCCCACTCACTTGCAGAAAATCTCCTGTGTTTACTTTCCAAGTAAATATTCTCATACTGAACTGATTTATATTTCTGACAAGCATTCCATTTATGGTTCAGATATAAGATAATTCATGAACATCATATTGTCCTTAACAAGTTAGTGATATGATCTATCCTTAGGTCTGAAAAATTGTTGATTTAGTAATTTGGTTCTTTTTTAGAATTTACGGACACAGATGTAGAAGCAAACTTGTATCTTCCTCATGCTCCTATGCAACCAATTCAGCAAAACCCACCCTTTTCTTCTGGAAAGAGTAGGAGATCCACTTCTGCTGGCACTGATCTTACTGAAGTCGGAGCTGCTGGGACTCATACTCGATTTCTGTCATTGGGTACTGATGAGAGTGCTATGAGTCACATATCCAATGTATTGGAAATGCAATGCAGTGATATCACTGAGTCTTGTTACAACAGCTCCCAGACAGATCAGTCATGGAACTCTAATCAGTGCTCAACATCAGACAATCCAAGGGAATCTTCACTTTCAGGAAGCGAGGTAACTGAACTTGTATCCTGAAGTATAGCATGTACGTCTCTATCGAAATCGGCTACTGCTTCTGGAATGAGTGTTTGTGAGTTCACAAGGACTGGTCACCACAGGTCTATTTTTAATTTTCTCCTAAATTTGAATCTTGTCTATTTGCAGGCTGACATTGATAATGAGCTTGAAAGGCTGAGAATTGAACTCAATCATCTTCAGGAAATGTATGATGTTACTCTGAATGAATCGGTTAGCACTTCGCAGGAGGTATGCTTTTATCTCTGCATAGAACTATTTTTCGAAGGAAACCCCATAAGCTTTTGGTAATTAAAATTTTTAAAATTTCTTTTGTTAGATTAATGAATTAAGTGCACGCCGCATGGAGGAAGCAGTTAAACTTGAAGAGATAAGGAGTAGAGAAAGGAAGGCTAAAGAATGGGCCCGACAAGAAAAGAAAAGACGAGAGGCAGCAGAAAGGGAGGCTAATTACACGAGAGACCTTGCTGAAAGGAAGTTTGGCAGAGGAAAGATGTAGAAATGATTATTGCTCGTGAAGCCAACGAGAAGAAAAGGATGGAGGAGGCCCTTTCATGCGATGGTGTGCAATTCAGGAAGTATACGTGGGAAGAGATGGAATCTGCTACCTCATCATTCTCTGATTTTTTAAAGATTGGAGTAGGAGCAAATGGAACTGTTTATAAGGGTAGCCTCCATCATACATGTGTAGCAGTGAAAATCCTTCACTCCAATGACTGTCATGGAACCAAACAGTTCAAGCGAGAGGTACAGGAAACATCTAAACATCCAAAATTTTAATAGTATTATCCACCAGTAGCATTGACTTTACTCATCGACTCTGTGGCAATAGGAAAACAATTGCTGATCATGGGAATGCATTTACTAAAGATACTCTTGCTTTATGACTTTCCAAAAACTTTCTATTAAAAGAAAAAAATAGAAAACTTCAATTGGAAAGTTGCATGCATAATTTTTACCTTTTTTGCTTTCTTTTTCTAGCTTGAAGTTTTGGGTAGACTTCATCATCCTCACTTGCTGCTTCTGCTTGGTGCCTGTCCCGATCGGGGTTGCCTGGTTTATGAATACATGGAAAATGGTAGCCTTGCAGAGAGGTTACAATGCAAAGATGGTACAGCCCCACTTCCATGGTACTACCGTTGCAGAGTAGCATGGGAAATTGCCTCGGCCCTTGTTTTCCTTCATAACTCAAAACCAGAACCTATTGTTCACCGAGATCTTAAGCCTGAAAACATCTTGCTCGATGGTAATTTTGTGAGTAAGATTGGTGATGTAGGACTTTCTACGATACTTCCTTCCGTGGATTATGCTATGTCTACATCGTGCAAGGCCACTGCTCCTGTTGGTACATTCTTCTACATAGACCCTGAGTACCAGAGGACTGGTTTGGTCTCACCACAGTCGGATACCTATGCTTTAGGGATGGTGATCCTGGAGTTGCTCACTGCAAAATCACCCATGGGACTGGCTCACATTGTTGAAGAAGCATTGCAAGGCGGCTGCTTAATGGATGTTCTGGATTCTCGTGCTGGACGATGGCCTCCAGAGGAGACACGGGAGCTGGCTTTTCTTGGACTGAGTTGTTTGGAGCTGAGACGAAAGGATAGGCCTGACTTGAAGGACCGGGTTCTTCCATGTCTTGAGAGGCTCAAAGATTTTGCCAGTAAGGCCCATGACTTGGCATACCGAACCACATCTACTCCAAGCTACTTCATCTGTCCACTACTAAAGGTACTCATGTCTATTCCTCTCATGTATCCTGCACTCTACTTGCTCATTTGTATTCTCATGATTCTACTTATATCCTATTTTTGTTATGTGACTGCTTCAAATAAGAATAAATATATTCTGATAGCTGAACTTAAACCAATTAACCTGAACTCTTACGCAGAGGGTGATGGATGATCCTTGCATTGCTTCTGATGGGTATACATACAACCGGAACGCGATTGAGACTTGGCTCAGAACAAATGACAAGTCTCCGATGACAAATTTGCCATTTCCCAATAAAGTTTTGATACCTAATCAGATCCTCCTTTCTGCAATTAAGAACTCGGAGTCTAGAACTCAATGACCCAAAAAGCTGTGGGTGGAAAGTGATTGCTGTAGTTCACCTAATCAGAAAAAATTCACCTCCATGGAACAATGGTACAGATCCTACAAGCTGTTTCGGCATCATTGCAAGGGCATTGACAATGTTCATTGCAACTTTGAAATGCTAGTATACAACAATATTGGAGACCCCACAAGCCTGCTTTGGCATCACTGCAAGGACATTGACAAGGTTCACAAGTGGCTTAGGAGGGGCACAGTGTTCATAGTTTTTGCGGATCAAGCTGAACTTTTTCCTCATTGTCTCTTTGTAATGTGCAATTTAGACAGTGGGCATGGGTGGAATACCTTTTAAAAAAGTTTCACCATTGTTTTTAGCTGAATATTTCTCTGATGCAGTTGATTGATTCTTGGAACAAGCCATCTGATCTATCTAGTCTGAACAAACATGACTAAGAAGCATAAATTATAATAGACGAGCTACGGTGATTTTTCTGCAGTAATACCCTGATGATGCAGATGTTTAGAAAGTTAGTAGAGAACTCAGCCTTTACCTTCACCAGAGAAACTCAATTCCATTATATGATTACTGAAATTCTGTCAGCATTTTTTTATGCTTTAAAATTATTGCATCAATGTTTTATTTTTTTTTATTTTTTATTTTTTAAAGGCACTATTTGTTATGCTGCTGGGGGTGGCGAATAAAATCTTACAGAGGCCAGCAGACTTGGTATAATATTGTGGATGTTTTTGGGCTACAATGCATTGCTTCTAATTGTAGCAATCATTTCTTGGAACATTCTTGCAGGATGAATGGCCTATTTAGTTGGATTCATCCCATATGAAGATCGAGTTATAAAGTCTTGGAATTTAGATCAATCTATTGCCATATATATATATATAAAGTGATATTATTGACCTTTATGTTTAGAGATATTCTTAAGCAGAGGTATTATGGCAAGGTGGGTTTTAGCTGCCATTTTTTTGGAAAAGACAAGAAGGGTTTTAGGCCAGTTTTCATGCATCATGGTATTATCCTTCTTTGCCAAGCTTTTCTTTTTCATCATTTGGCTGTACTATCGCATAAAGTGAACAAATAAATTATTCATCATCTTCAACAGGAAATTAGACATGGTATGAATTACAGGGGATTGGTGTGATGCTTGGGGCCGAATTTTCCTTAGAGAGACACCTCTCGAGAGACTCAAACCCCTGACCTTCTTCAAAGAAGCAAGGGGGTGCAACCATTGAGCTAACGTAGTTCACATTCTGTTACAATTACATAACAGCTTCAGTTAGCTAAATTAAACTTTGTAAACCTTATTGTATTATTCAGCATAAGTAACTAATGTGAGACTGTGATGAAGGGAAACGCAAGCTTGAAGTTTCGAGAGAAGTATATTTAACTAATTGAACCATAACATGAAATCAATATATAATTTGGCAGAACTGAGTATGGAGATGTATAGAAGAAATGGTTTACAACTGAAGCATTTAAAGGGCAAAAGGAAAAAGGGAAGGGGAGGTAGATAAGTTTAACAAAAATCCTTTTCAAGGAAAAGAATAATATACACATAAATAAAAAAACTTTAGAACTGTTAAACAGTTTGGCAAAGATTGCTGTAATTGATTAGATAATACGGAAAGGATAATTACAGAATTATTTTACAGAATGTCCTCATAATTTTTTTTTTTTAATCTTTTGGGAGAGAAAAAGAGAGGCAGAACCACCCATATGTTTGATCCATTAGTGCTGGCCATAAATGTGAAGACATCGTCAATCCACACAGGATTTGGTGGTAGAAAAGCATGTCTAGCAACAACAGTATCGATAAGGAAAGAATAAATACAATTTAGTTTGTTTCATCAATAATATAACAATAATATTTTATCAGAACATATAAACATATTTACCGAGTTTAACCTACAACTTAAATAGAGATCCAGTTGTTTGGAGGTGAAAAGAAAATAGAAGAGGACTTCAACCAGTATGGGCATGCTCACCAATTATATAACATGTGAATGGATGCTGCAAAGGAAAAGGGTGGACAAATTAGAAGGTTGTGGAGACTAAGAAAAAGGAAGAGAAGCGAGCGAAAAGCCAAGAAGAAGAGCCTTTACTGATTTTGTGAAAAAGAGGTGGGAGGCAAAACTGGGGGGCTTGGGTCAAAGCCTTTTGGGTTCGCAATCCATTGGCGGCAACCCGACTCTCAACCACAGCTCTTTTACCGGATTGATGATCATCATCACGGCAAGGGCCTTTGGTTGCGTGGACGGCTCCTCGATGGTACATGAGATGAGACTGCGCCTGGGAAATCATGGGCTGTCCCCCTGATAAATAAATGGATGCCCATGATTACGATTCTAGTGTCTGAGAAGGGACAACTTTTGATTGGTCCAACGCGCGTGGCATAAAAAAGTAAAAAAAAAAAAACTTGAACCTAATGTAAAGATGGATATCCATCCAATGATATGGATCGGTTCAATTTATATCTAATTAAAACTTGATATTATATTAATAATTTAATAAAAATTTTATCATGTTTATGAAACCCAGTTTATTGTTTCAATTCTTATAAATTATTGATTAATTTATCTTAAATAAAGTCATCGTTGCAACCCAAAGACTAGATCTTAAGGAGAAGTCTACGATTCACCTCAAAATGAAACAATCCATTACAACACATTTGAAAGGAGACGACGTTACAAAAAGCTTTTTTTTTTTATGCTAATAAGCATCGAAAAAAAATATGTCTGATACTTTTTTTTTTAATGTCAAAAAGTTAAATTTTTTTTTTAAAAAAAAATTTCTTATTTTTTCTCTCTCCTTTGTCGGGCTAAATTTTTTTTTATCAAAATTTTTAGCCGTGATCCTATGTTATCACCACCTCCGATCCCTCTCCTCCTTCTCTTCCGTTCTTCTCCTTTTTTTCTGCTCAGCCTTTGATCTTTGATATCGTCGTCCTTGTCCTCGATGATCTTGGGCTTCTTAGGCTCCAGCGGAGGCATGCAACATATGGACGGTGACGGTGAGCACACCGTCCTAACACATGACCGAGATGATGTGCGTCTGCACCTGTTCTGCCTTATTGGTGCAGGCTTCCCCAACGCTAATCCCACACACCTCTGCTTGTTCCGCTGTGTTGGTGACGCCCGATCACTAGCAAAGGGCAGCGATGCACGCCATCAAGTTTCGTGGCCTCCCACCGACCCAGTCGAAACAGGGAAAGAAGATTGTTTTCTTCTCCCAAGTTGACTCCTCTCCCTTGCGCCTCCTCATCATCAACCACCATGATAGCAGGTGGCAGCGACTCCCCTCCACCGGTGACAATCTAAACTTCCCCAAAAGCTTGGCTCGATGATTCTTCCCTACTCTTTAATTAGAAAATCTTTCATCCTATTAGCTAGAATTGAAAAAATTTGTTATGAAACAAAGCTTTGAAAATGAAACAGAGGAAAAAGAGCGACATTTTCCTGAACTTCCTGCCTCATCGGCGATAAAGTTTCGAGTGTCAGAGAAGTCCATCAAGAGGAAGCTATGATCTACCATCCTAGATGCAAGCAATTGCTCTCATTTAAATTGGAGGATACGCCTTGATATCATTGAAGGAGTTGCACGGGGCCTCCTCTATCTTCACAAAGACTCTCGGCTTAAAGTCATCCACAGGGACCTCAAAGCTACCAATGTGTTGTTGGAATGCAAAGACATCTGACTTCGGAGTTCTCTTATTGAAAATCTTAAATGGGCTAAACAGAAAAGAAGGAAAGGGAAGAAAAAAGAGCGGAAAAGCTTCGGCTTAAAAAAACAAAAAAATACAATGCCAGCTCTGGTTTTAAAAAAAAAAAAAAAATACGGTGCTGATGCTTTTAATAGGATGCTGATGTAAAACAAAAAAAAAAGAAAAAGCATCGACATCCGGCATAAAATACTTTTCTAATGCTAAAAAGCATCGGTATCCAATATAAAAGATACGATGCCGATATTTTTTAGCGTCGACAACTGCTTGATAACAATTTTTCTCCATCTATGCTTTCAAGAAGCGTCTACAGCCTGCAAAACTTCTCGCTTGCTTTTAGGAACGTGAAAAAAAACACCCTAATCACAATAATTAAAGAACAGACTTCTGCTTCTCTACCCAGAAAATTCAATTATTAAGTTGGTTATCAAGTTGGTATGGCTTTTCCTATGGCAACTGGGCGTCTGTACATGTTCATTAGTTGATTTTTTTTTTCTTCTTCCCAGAAACTGTCAGAGATACTTAATTAAATACCTTGACAAATCCGATACTGCTTCTTTTCTTTGTTATAATTTACTCCCTTGATCTTCTAATGGAAGTGTCCACATCTAAGGTCCATACATCATTCTAAACAAAGACTGGTACAATATATAACCCATTAATTGTCACATGTTATGAATACATATAATGAAAGATTGGTCATAGTAATACCCTAACGATCATCCCCTTCTTCACCTTGGGAAGGTTTATGGAAATTGTTGATGCTGGATCACCAGATTATTTGTTTAGGGTTTCTTTTCAGATCTAGATCTCTCTCTCTCTTTTCTTTCTTTTGAAGGAAGAAGTCCCCCCCCCTCCCCTCCTTCCTCTCCCTTTTTATCCTCCTTTTATTATTATTTATCTTTTTTTTATTTCTCATTATCCTGGATGTCCACGTGTAGGATAAGTGTTCATCTTACATTACGTGGTCATTCAGTGATAATTCTTAATAAGGATATTAAGAAACTTGCTCATGAAGGAATCCTTTTTCATGATGATCTTGGTTATCCAAAGGAATGTCAGAGGTAGTGGAGACGTCAGAGTGAGGAAAAAGGGATCTGGCTCCAAAATAGAGGTTCAGTGTCCCCTTTTGGGTATTTGTCTTATGTGGACCATTTAAGGCATGATGTTTTTAGCATCTCTCGATTTCTGTTCCGAATATGACGGCTTATCTTATTTAATGGTTCTGACGTGGCGATTTATTCTTAAATCGAGGGATCGCCTGAGACTGGGGGCCGCCTGGAATAGGGGGCCGCCTAGAATAGGGGGCCGTCCAAGCTCTAGGGGCCGCCTAGGATCGGAGGCCGCCCGGACTTTGGAGGCCGCCCAAGACTGGGGGCCGCCCAGGACTGGGGGCCGCCCAAGATTGGGGGCCGCCCAAGACTGGGGTCGCCCAGAATAGGGGGCCACCCGAGACTGGGGGCCGCCCAGGACTGGGGGCCGTCCAAGTTCTAGGGGCCACCTAAACTCGGAGGCCGCCTAGACTTTGGAGGCCGCCCAAGACTGGGGGCCGCCCAGGACTGGGGGCCGTCCAAGTTCTAGGGGCCGCCTAAACTCGGAGGCCGCCCAAGACTGGGGGCCGCCCAGGACTGGGGCCGCCCAAGATTGGGGGGCCGCCCAAGACTGGGGGTCGCCCAGAATAGGGGGCCACCCGAGACTGGGGGCCGCCCAGGACTGGGGGCCGTCCAAGTTCTAGGGGCCACCTAAACTCGGAGGCCGCCTAGACTTTGGAGGCCGCCCAAGACTGGGGGCCGCCCAGGACTGGGGGCCGTCCAAGTTCTAGGGGCCGCCTAAACTCGGAGGCCGCCCAAGACTGGGGGCCGCCCAGGACTGGGGGCCGCCCAAGATTGGGGGGCCGCCCAAGACTGGGGGTCGCCCAGAATAGGGGGCCACCCGAGACTGGGGGCCGCCCAGGACTGGGGGCCGTCCAAGTTCTAGGGGCCACCTAAACTCGGAGGCCGCCTAGACTTTGGAGGCCGCCCAAGACTGGGGGCCGCCCAGGACTGGGGGCCGTCCAAGTTCTAGGGGCCGCCTAAACTCGGAGGCCCCTAGACTTTGGAGGCCGCCCAAGACTGGGGGCCGCCCAGGACTGGGGGCCGTCCAAGTTCTAGGGGCCGCCTAAACTCGGAGGCCGCCTAGACTTTGGAGGCCGCCTAAGACTGGGGGCCGCCCAGGACTGGGGGCCGTCCAAGTTCTAGGGGCCACCTAAACTCGGAGGCCGCCTAGACTTTGGAGGCCGCCCAAGACTGGGGGCCGCCCAGGACTGGGGGCCGTCCAAGTTCTAGGGGCCGCTTAGACTCGGAGGCCGCCCGGACTTTGGGGCCGCCCAAGACTGGGGGCCGCCCAGGACTGGGGGCCGCCCAGGATTGGGGGGCCGTCCAAGATTGGGGGGACCGCCCAGGACTGGGGGCCGTCCAAGTTCTAGGGGCCGCCTAGACTCGGAGGCCGCCTAGACTTTGGAGGCCGCCCAAGACTAGGGGCCGCCCAAGACTGGGGGCCGCCCAGGACTGGGGGCCGCCCAGGATTGGGGGCCGCCCAAGATGCCTTTTATTTATTTAGTTTAATTATTTTGCACATTATCCATATCATATGCCCCCTCGCCCATCTTTCTTGTATACATGCGTGGCATGCGTATGCAAGGAGGAAGTGCGGAAAAATTTGAATTTTAAAAATTCAGTATGTGATAAGTGATACTTTGGAAAAAGGGAAAAGAGGGGAGGCGCGTGTTTCTGAGAGGATGGCGTCTTTTCACCTGTCCGGCTATACGGACGAGCCATCATGTATTCTTGTGGCGCCCGAGGCGTCATGTCTGGCTTATATATATGTCAAAAAGATCGTCCCTTTCCTTTAGCTCTCGATTTTGTGTGTCTTCCTCCGTCTTTACCTCCTCAAGCCCAGGTTAGTTGGCTTTTTCCTCCTCCTTTTTCTTTATGGACCCTTCCGTAGATAGAAAAGGCAAGGGTCCCATGAAGGAGCCCTCCCGAGAGGAGATCCTTCGGGAACGTCGAGAGACCTTGGGAGGGGTTATCATCCGCGGGGACCAACCCGCTGCTCACCCCAGTCAACCCGTGTCTAGGTCATCACCTCAATCTCTTAGGGCTCCTGGTTCGTCTGCCGGCCATGAGGTGGAGCCTCCTGTGGCTGTCTCCAAACTAGGTGGGCCGGCGGACATTGCTTCAGTAATGTCCTCACAGGACCTTAGAAATGTTAGGGCTCAATTTGGGGTTCCGGATAACATTCAGCTTTCTGTCCTCTTCCAGAGGACAGGGTTAGTCGAGGGCAACCGGGTAAGATCGCTTTATACGAGGAATTTTTTAAGAGCGGTCTACGGTTGCCGTTTCACCCCTTTTTCATAAATCTGTTAAATCGATACCACCTCATTCCGGCACAGCTCACCCCCAACTCTATCCGTGTTATATTTTCGTTCTTAGTTCTCTGTTCTTTTCACGGAGCCCCTGCTAGACTTTCTCTGTTTAGGTCCCTATATAGAATCCGCAACCCAGTTAGGGATGGGTGGTGGAGTTTTGCTTCGAGACCTAAGAGAGTTCTAAAGCTTAACCTTCCTTCCAAAATTAAAGGATGGAAGTCGCGGTTCTTTTACGCGCATTTGGAGGGGTTAGACACGGATTGGGGCACTCCGGATACTAGTCCAAACCAAAATGCGAGTATTGAAGAAAGAGACCGCGAGCTGTTCAATACCTTAATCTCTACAATTATCCCCCTAGTAGGGAGTTGTTATCGGAGAGTAATCTCCGGGAGGCTTCATTCGTGCCGGTGTCGCTGGCTGCAGCGCCCGG
The DNA here is from genome assembly GCA_900491605.1 of Calamus simplicifolius. Taxonomy (NCBI): domain Eukaryota; kingdom Viridiplantae; phylum Streptophyta; class Magnoliopsida; order Arecales; family Arecaceae; genus Calamus; species Calamus simplicifolius. The sequence goes on from UESW01004153.1 coordinate 505,458, forward strand.
TGAGCTTCACAGAATTTATCTTCTTTCTTTTTCTTGGTTTAGCTAACCTATGTTTGTTACTTTGTAGCAATGAAGTTCTCTCGGGATTTCTTGGTATCACAGCTTCGAAAAAGGGAGAGGAGTGGACGTGATACGCCAGCGGGGGGCGAACCTAAAAGACCCCGTCAACTGGGATCGGACAGTCAGGTCCAACCTCCAGCGGTCATCCCTGAGGCGACCTTGATAGAGGATAGTGAAGAGGAAATGAGTACTCCGACGAGGGTCCCTGCAGGAGGTCCTGCCGAGAGCATTCCATCTCCCGCGCAGAGTGTTGGGGAATCTACAAGGGACGTAGAAGCAGCTAAAGCTGACTTGCCGGGTCCTTCGTTATCGGTGGAAGCTGATGTTCCTGCTCCCGCCTCACCGGGTACTTCAAGGACCCGGCGTTCGGCTCCCCAACCACCTGGCGAGAATATCGGATACAAGAGTTGTCTATCAGAGACAATCCTTAAGCTCGCGGCCTTGCCCAGATTTCAAGATAAGCTGAGGAAGGTAACACAGGCAGAGGCGTTTGATACATGTTTACCGCTACCCTGCAGGTAAAGTCTGATTTTTGCTTCTTTTTGGTTATCAAACTTAGATACTGACCGAGTGCGTTTCGCAGACGGCTAATGGTCTCTTGTGCTGCGCGAAGACTTAGACAAAGCTAAGTCCCGGAATGCCAGTCTAGATAAAGAGTTGGTGGATTCTAGGGCCCGGAATCAAAAGCATTGCATGACCTTCGGGTCATGCAGGAAGATTATCGGACCTGGAGAGGAAGGGCAGAGCAAGAACTGCGGAGTTTAGACGCTCAGCTGTGTGAGGTTCGAGCAAGGTTGCTGCCAACAGAAGAAAAGTTAAAAGAAACTTCCCTCAGGCTGGAACACACAGAGAATCGAGCAGATAGTGCAGAGGCCACCGCTCGTGACGCCATGGAAAAGCTGGTTTTAGCTGAGAAGGACACCAAAAATGCCCTTGATAGAGTCGCAGCAGCAATGATAGAGGCTCAGAAGAAGATGGCTGCGATTGAGATCGAAGCTCAGGAAAAGGTAGCTGTGGCTGAGGCCAGCGCTCGGGAAAAGGTGGCCATAGCGGAAGCTAGAGCCAGGGATGCTATCAAAGAATATAAGGGCTCCCCAGATTTTGAAGCGGAGTTCCAGGAGGCTGCCCTAGACGCTTTTGTGGAAGGCTTTGAGAAATGTAAACGGATACTGGCCCGACAATTCAACTTGAAGGACCTCGAGCGTTTTCGACCCATAGATGACGAAGAAGTTTCCGATAGGGGGGTCGAAGATGTGGTGAGTGAGGCAGTGGCGACTGAGACTCTCGCTGCAGAAAAGCCTCTTGCCGAGGAGCCGGCTGCCAATCCTGACGCTGAGAAAGAGCCTTCAAAAACTGATCCAGGGTGTTGAGTTTTATCTTGATTTTTATCTTAAATTCGGTTCCGTTTAAGGACCTTTTTGTTGTAAAAATCCGTCCGCTGACAAGATTTAACTCCAAATGAATGAATGTTATTTTTATCGATCTGGTTTAGTTTAATATTTCCTTTGCTTTATTTTTGGCTCCATTTGCTGGTCAAGACAATGGTGCTGCTTGATTTAGATAGCCTGCCAGTATTTGACTATTCTTGAAGCGCAACTCAAAGTTACCCTAACCAGGGATTCACACTTTCTTAGGAATGAGTTATACTTGGACCGTAAGGCCGTCGAGCCGCCTGTTGTGGCCGAGGCCGCTTAAGTCGAGGACTTGAACCTCCTCAGGGGTGAGTTACACCGGCCTGGGGGTGTCCTTTGGACCGTAGGGCCGTCGAGCCGCCTGTCGTGGCCGAGGCCGCTTAAGTCGAGGACTTGAACCTCCTCAGGGGTGAGTTACACCGGCCTGGGGGTGTCCTTTGGACCGTAGGGCCGTCGAGCCGCCTGTCGTGGCCGAGGCCGCTTAAGTCGAGGACTTGAACCTCCTCAGGGGTGAGTTACACCGGCCTGGGGGTGTCCTTTGGACCGTAGGGCCGTCGAGCCGCCTGTCGTGGCCGAGGCCGCTTAAGTCGAGGACTTGAACCTCCTCAGGGGTGAGTTACACCGGCCTGGGGGTGTCCTTTGGACCGTAGGGCCGTCGAGCCGCCTGTCATGGCCGAGGCCGCTTAAGTTGCCCTGAGTAATTATTCAAAGATATGTGTTCAAAAGTGCAGACTTATTTAACGTTTACGCAAATACATCATATCACTGGTAATACGGCCGAAGGTTGTCTGCATTCCATGTTCGGGGAATTAGTTGTCCGTCTAGATCTTCTAGCTGGTATGCTCCACGGTGAAGAACCTTTCTCACCCGATAGGGTCCTTCCCAGTTCGGGGATAGTTTGCCCCCTTCCGTTGGTTTGGACACCGAAGCTCTTCTTAGAACTAAGTCTCTCTGACGAAAGTCCTTCGGGCGAACGCGAGCGTTGTAATATCTGGCTACCTGTTGTTGGTATGCTGCAATCTTAACTCGAGCCTGATCTCTTGCTTCATCAATGAGGTCAAGACTGGCTCTTAAGCCGGGGAGGTTGTCTGCTTCATTATATGCTTCTACTCGGCCACTTGGCAGCCAATTTCAACGGGAATAACAGCTTCGGAACCAAAAACCAGGTTGAATGGCGTCTCTCCTGTCGGCACTCTGGGTGTTGTGTGGTATGCCCAGAGCACGCTCGGGAGCTCTTCTACCCATCTTCCTTTGGATGTATCCAATCTAGTTCTTAGTCCTCGTAATATCATGCGATTTGTAACTTCAGCTTCTCCGTTAGATTGTGGATGGCCGACGGAGGTGAATCGTTGCACGATACCGAGGTCAGTACAGAAAGTCCGAAAGGCGTTGTTGTCAAACTGTCGGCCATTGTCGTATAAGAGTGTGTGGGATGCCGTAGCGACAAATAATGGCTTTCCAGAAAAAGGTTTTAACTTTAGCTCAGTAATTTTGGCAAGTGCTTCAGCCTCGACCCATTTAGTAAATAATCAATGGCCACTAGTAGAAATTTGCGCTGTCCTGTTGCAGGGGGAAAAGGGCCGAGGATATCCATGCCCCACTGAGCGAAGGGCCAGGGGGAAGAAAGAGAATTTAGCTGAGAAGACGGTTGCCGTTGAATGTAGGCATACCGTTGGCATGAATCACATCTTTTCACTAATTCTGTTGCATCCTCTTGCATGGTGAGCCAGTAGTATCCTTGTCGGAGAGCCTTGCGTGCTAAAGATCGTCCTCCAGAATGATTCCCACAAATGCCTTCATGAATTTCCTAAGGACATAATCAGCATCTACTGAACTAACACATTTGAGGAGGGGCTGAGAGAAGGATTTTTTATAAAGTTGACCTTCTAATAGCACAAATTTAGAAGCCCTCCGCTTAAGCAGCTTAGCTTCTTCAAGATCAACCGGGAGAACGCCGTCTTTTAGATACCGGACATAAGGTTCCATCCAGGTTTCTTTTTGGATAATGGGCAGGACTTCCTCAGTGGCTTCGATGCTAGGTGCCTCCAGATACTCAATATAGGTCTTCCCCATAGAACTATCCATGGAGGTAGCTAATCGGGCCAACATGTCGGCCCTAGCATTTT
>UESW01004153.1:516521-629375 GCA_900491605.1 Calamus simplicifolius
GTCGAGGACTTGAACCTCCTCAGGGGTGAGTTACACCGGCCTGGGGGTGTCCTTTGGACCGTAGGGCCGTCGAGCCGCCTGTCGTGGCCGAGGCCGCTTAAGTCGAGGACTTGAACCTCCTCAGGGGTGAGTTACACCGGCCTGGGGGTGTCCTTTGGACCGTAGGGCCGTCGAGCCGCCTGTCGTGGCCGAGGCCGCTTAAGTCGAGGACTTGAACCTCCTCAGGGGTGAGTTACACCGGCCTGGGGGTGTCCTTTGGACCGTAGGGCCGTCGAGCCGCCTGTCGTGGCCGAGGCCGCTTAAGTCCCTGAGTAATTATTCAAAGATATGTGTTCAAAAGTGCAGACTTATTTAACGTTTACGCAAATACATCATATCACTGGTAATACGGCCGAAGGTTGTCTGCATTCCATGTTCGGGGAATTAGTTGTCCGTCTAGATCTTCTAGCTGGTATGCTCCACGGTGAAGAACCTTTCTCACCCGATAGGGTCCTTCCCAGTTCGGGGATAGTTTGCCCCCTTCCGTTGGTTTGGACACCGAAGCTCTTCTTAGAACTAAGTCTCTCTGACGAAAGTCCTTCGGGCGAACGCGAGCGTTGTAATATCTGGCTACCTGTTGTTGGTATGCTGCAATCTTAACTCGAGCCTGATCTCTTGCTTCATCAATGAGGTCAAGACTGGCTCTTAAGCCGGGGAGGTTGTCTGCTTCATTATATGCTTCTACTCGGCCACTTGGCAAGCCAATTTCAACGGGAATAACAGCTTCGGAACCAAAAACCAGGTTGAATGGCGTCTCTCCTGTCGGCACCTGGGTGTTGTGTGGTATGCCCAGAGCACGCTCGGGAGCTCTTCTACCCATCTTCCTTTGGATGTATCCAATCTAGTTCTTAGTCCTCGTAATATCATGCGATTTGTAACTTCAGCTTCTCCGTTAGATTGTGGATGGCCGACGGAGGTGAATCGTTGCACGATACCGAGGTCAGTACAGAAAGTCCGAAAGGCGTTGTTGTCAAACTGTCGGCCATTGTCGGTGATAAGAGTGTGTGGGATGCCGTAGCGACAAATAATGGCTTTCCAGAAAAAGGTTTTAACTTTAGCTTCAGTAATTTTGGCAAGTGCTTCAGCCTCGACCCATTTAGTAAAATAATCAATGGCCACTAGTAGAAATTTGCGCTGTCCTGTCGCAGGGGGGAAAGGGCCGAGGATATCCATACCCCACTGAGCGAAGGGCCAGGGGGAAGAAAGAGAATTTAGCTGAGAAGACGGTTGCCGTTGAATGTAGGCATACCGTTGGCATGAATCACATCTTTTCACTAATTCTGTTGCATCCTCTTGCATGGTGAGCCAGTAGTATCCTTGTCGGAGAGCCTTGCGTGCTAAAGATCGTCCTCCAGAATGATTCCCACAGATGCCTTCATGAATTTCCCTAAGGACATAATCAGCATCTACTGAACTAACACATTTGAGGAGGGGCTGAGAGAAGGATTTTTTATAAAGTTGACCTTCTAATAGCACAAATTTAGAAGCCCTCCGCTTAAGCAGCTTAGCTTCTTCAAGATCAACCGGGAGAACGCCGTCTTTTAGATACCGGACATAAGGTTCCATCCAGGTTTCTTTTTGGATAATGGGCAGGACTTCCTCAGTAGCTTCGATGCTAGGTGCCTCCAGATACTCAATATAGGTCTTCCCCATAGAACTATCCATGGAGGTAGCTAATCGGGCCAACATGTCGGCCCTAGCATTTTCGCCTCTGGGTATATAACTAATAACAAAGTGATCCAATAAGGGAATCAATGATCTAACTTTATTCAGATATTGAAACATGATAGGGTCACGGGCCTCATACTCTCCTGATACTTGGGCGGAAATGAGCTGTGAGTCGGTGAAGACTCGAAGACTTCTGATTCCCATTCCATGCGCTAGCTTGATTCCGGTCAGCAAAGCCTCATACTCAGCTTGATTATTGGTGGCTTCAAAGAGAAATCGAAGAGCATATTCTACTATCGTGCCCTCCGGGCTAGCGAGAATGAGTCCAGCTCCGCTGCCTTGTGAGTTAGAGGCCCCATCAACATGGAGGACCCAGGCTTCATGATCCGTCACCTCATTATCCGACAGAATTCGGGGAAGTTCTTCTTGAGGCTGTTCAGACCAGGTGCATTCTACTAAGAAATCAGCCAAAACCTGAGATTTCAAAGATGCCCTGGGTTGAAATGATAAGTCGAACTCTCCCAGTTTGATGGCCCACTTGGCTAGCCGGCCAGAAGTGTCGGGCCGCGACAAAATAGCTCTGAGAGGTTGATCAGTGAGGACGACTATAGGATGAGCTTGGAAATAAGGTCTGAGTCGCCGGGCAGAAACGAATAAAGCGAAGATCACTTTCTCTGCTTTAGAATACCTCTCCTCCGGACCATGAAGTACTTTGCTGGTATAATATACAGGTCGTTGAACGGCATGGTCGCCGACACGCACCAAAACAGAACTAACGGCTTCCGAAGAAGCCGCCAAGTAAAGGAAAAGCTTCTCTCCCTCCTCCGGCTTAGATAGTAGGGGTGGTGTAGCTAAGAACTCCTTGAGTTCTTCGAAAGCTTGCTGGCATTCATCCGTCCATTCAAAGCCATCTGCTTTACGCAGGATTTTAAAGAAGGGCAAACATCTCTCAGCTGATCTGGACAGGAATCGGCTTAACGCTGCTATCCTCCCGGTGAGTTGTTGCACCTCCTTCTTACACATAGGTTGTCTCATACTGAGGATGGCTTGAATTTTCTCTGGGTTTGCTTCAATCCCACGCCGGGTGACCAAGAAACCCAAGAATTTCCCTGCTGTAACTCCAAATGCACACTTGCGGGGGTTGAGCTTTATTCTATGGAGCCGGAGGTTGTGGAAAGTTTCCTGCAGGTCAGTGACATGGTCGGTGGCATATGTGCTTTTTGTCAACATGTCATCTACATACACTTCCATATTCCGACCGAGTTGGCTTTTAAACACCTTGTTCATCAGCCTCTGATATGTAGCTCCCGCGTTCTTCAATCCGAAGGGCATTACTTTATAACAATAAATGCCCTTCTCAGTGATAAAAGAAGTATGCTCTTCATCTGCGGGGTCCAACTTTATCTGGTTATACCCTGAGAAAGCATCCATGAAACTAAGGAGTTCATGACCAGAAGTCGAATCTACTAACTGGTCGATGCGGGGCAGTGGAAAACTGTCCTTAGGACAGGCTTTGTTCAAATCTGTGTAGTCGATGCATATTCTCCATCCTCCGCTGGCTTTCCGAACCATAACAACATTGGCTAGCCAATCAGGATATCGTGCTTCTCGAATATGACCGGCCATAAGCAACTTGTCAACCTCCGCATCAATGACCTTATGCCGCTCAGGAGCAAAACTCCTCTTCTTCTGGCGGATAGGGCGGCAGCTTGGATTAATATTAAGTTGATGAGTAATTACCTCTGGAGGAATTCCGACCATATCCGTTATTTTCCAAGCAAAGACATCCGCATTCATTGATAAGAAAGCCAGGAGCTGGTCCCGGACCTCAAGGGGAAGGAGCTCGCCGATCTGCACGACTTTAGTGGGGTCACCTCCCAGTGGGTAAGATATCAGAAGTTCCGCTGGCTCTCCTCTCCGCTCAGCTTCCCTGGGGTCGAACGACTCGGTCACCGAAGGAACATCAGCCATCTGGGGACTAGGGGCTAAATGATAGCAAGGTCTGACCGAGTCCACCTCTCCACGCATCACTCCGACCCCATGCTCGGTAGGGAACTGCACTAACAAGCGCTTGGTAGATATAATTGCATCTAATGTGTTCAAGCCGGGACGACCAAGAATGGCGTTGTAAGCCAAAGGAACCTGAACCACCAGAAAATCCATCATAACCGTGCTTTGACACGGTGGCGAACCCGCCGTAGCTGGCAGAGTAATCTCGCCCTCCACCCGGATGGAGTCTCCAGTAAAACCAACCAGAGGGATGGCTACGGGCCGAAGAGAATCCAGAGATAGACTCATCCGAAGAAATGCGTCATAGGTAAGCACATTAGCGGAGCTCCCGCTGTCTATTAAGATTCTTTTTACAGGATGCCTAGCGATCGTCATTGAGACAACAACACTATCATCCTTTACAGTATTACCCCCCGCTACACTTCCCTCAGGAAGGGTTACATCATTTAACACTTCTGCTCCTCTTGGTCTCTTGGAAGATGAAGCCTTCCACGAGAAATCATGCCCACCATCTTTTCTGTTGGGGTGTTGTCGATGCCAGCTTGAGCAGGAGGAGGTCCCATCAGAGCCGGTACTGGAGGAACTTCCTTTTTCTGCACATATTGCCCCAGATAGCCCCTTTGAATCAGCTCTTCGATGGCCTGCTTCAAATTCCGACATTCTTCAGTATCGTGGCCATAATCCCTATGGAAACGGCAGTAGCGACTTCTATCACGGGCAGTGCCCTTCTTCAACGGGGGCGGACGCCGCAAATAAGGTTCGTTTTCAATCTCCATAAGGATATGACTTCGAGGTGCCAAGAGGGGTGTAAGATGGTCCTCCCTGGGAGCTTGATTCTTGCGGCGATCAGTCGGTCGATGCAAGAGCTCAGGCTTCTTGAGGGGAGGTCCGACCAATTCCGGGCGAGCGGGTCTTTTGCTAGCCCTCCCCTGCACACCTCTCCTGGATGAATCAGCTTCGTCGGCGCGGATGTACTTCTGCGCGCGGCTCAGGAGATCGGCGTAAGAAGAAGGAGGCTTTTTATCAAGAGAGTAAGTAAAACGGGAGGGTCGGAGCCCCCGCTTTAAAGCTAGAGTGGCCACAGCGTCCTCAAGATGATAAACCTCCAGGGCCGCCACCTTGAAGCGGGTTACAAAATCCTTCAAGGATTCTCCTTCCTGCTGTTGCACTGAGAATAGGCTGTCTGCCACCCGAGGAATTTTTCGACAGGCGTCGAAGTGAGCCAGAAAAGACCTCTCTAACTGCCGAAAAGAGTCGATACTTCGTGAGGGCAGACGAGAATACCAGACACGAGCCGCCTTGCGGAGGGTGGCCGGGAAGGCAATGCATAAGAGGGCGTCTGTTGCCCCCTGGACCTGCATGATAGCTTTATAGCTTTCCAAATGATCTAGGGGATCAGTGGTGCCGTCATAGGGATCAAGCTGAGGAAATCGAAACCTCCTTGGAATGGGTTCTCCCATGATACGCCGAGAAAGAGGAGGGCGGGCATCATAATCTGATCCTGGCTGGTTATTGATTCTTTGACTGAGTTCTTCCAGCCGACGGTCTTGCTCTTCAAGGCGCCTTTCCATTCTGTCGGTCACGCCTCCTTCAGCCGGTTCAGGAGAACTGGAAGGAGTTCGATGGCGCCATCGACGATGCCCCGCATAAGGTTCCTTTCCCCGTCGCCGACCGGTAGGCAGACCGTCGGGGGAATGGGATAAGGAGCGGGAACCGTCTCGGAGACTCTGGGACCGCCGCCTTCCTGGAGAATAAGAACGGAGAGGCCTCGTCGGAGGAGATCTCCCCCGAGCTGACTGTCGGCTAACAGGAGTAGCCGACCTAGGCGATAGAGGCCGCTCGAGGTGTTGTGGAATCCCTTGAGAGTGTCGTTCTTGCAACCGCTGAACCATCCCCACGAGAGTCTGGACCTGCTGAGTGAGGATTAGCAATTGGTCTTGGGGAACAGCCGGAGTCGGTAGTGGTGAGGAAGAAGCCGGAGGGGTCGACTTCACCGGCCGAGAAGGGCCAAGAGGTGCGAGATCATCATTGGGCGGCGAAGGATGCCCCCCAGACCAATCAGTAGGATCTTCTTCCAGAGATCTGGAACTCATCTTTGTGGAATCGTAGAACAGGCGTATCTCACTGCTCCGACGATAAGCCCCCCCCTACCTGGCGCGCCAATCTGTTGATGCTGGATCACCAGATTATTTGTTTAGGGTTTCTTTTCAGATCTAGATCTCTCTCTCTCTTTTCTTTCTTTTGAAGGAAGAAGTCCCCCCCTCCCCTCCTTCCTCTCCCCTTTTTATCCTCCTTTTATTATTATTTATCTTTTTTTTTATTTCTCATTATCCTGGATGTCCACGTGTAGGATAAGTGTTCATCTTACATTACGTGGTCATTCAGTGATAATGCTTAATAAGGATATTAAGAAACTTGCTCATGAAGGAATCCTTTTTCATGATGATCTTGGTTATCCAAAGGAATGTCAGAGGTAGTGGAGACGTCAGAGTGAGGGAAAAGGGATCTGGCTCCAAAATAGAGGTTCAGTGTCCCCTTTTGGGTATTTGTCTTATGTGGACCATTTAAGGCATGATGTTTTTAGCATCTCTCGATTTCTGTTCCGAATATGACGGCTTATCTTATTTAATGGTTCTGACGTGGCGATTTATTCTTAAATCGAGGGATCGCCTGAGACTGGGGGCCGCCTGGAATAGGGGGCCGCCTAGAATAGGGGGCCGTCCAAGCTCTAGGGGCCGCCTAGGATCGGAGGCCGCCCGGACTTTGGAGGCCGCCCAAGACTGGGGGCCGCCCAGGACTGGGGGCCGCCCAAGATTGGGGGGCCGCCCAAGACTGGGGGTCGCTCAGAATAGGGGGCCACCCGAGACTGGGGGCCGCCCAGGACTGGGGGCCGTCCAAGTTCTAGGGGCCACCTAAACTCGGAGGCCGCCTAGACTTTGGAGGCCGCCCAAGACTGGGGGCCGCCCAGGACTGGGGGCCGTCCAAGTTCTAGGGGCCGCCTAAACTCGGAGGCCGTCCAAGACTGGGGGCCGCCCAGGACTGGGGGCCGCCCAAGATTGGGGGCCGCCCAAGACTGGGGTCGCCCAGAATAGGGGGCCACCCGAGACTGGGGGCCGCCCAGGACTGGGGGCCGTCCAAGTTCTAGGGGCCACCTAAACTCGGAGGCCGCCTAGACTTTGGAGGCCGCCCAAGACTGGGGGCCGCCCAGGACTGGGGGCCGTCCAAGTTCTAGGGGCCGCCTAAACTCGGAGGCCGCCTAGACTTTGGAGGCCGCCCAAGACTGGGGGCCGCCCAGGACTGGGGGCCGTCCAAGTTCTAGGGGCCGCCTAAACTCGGAGGCCGCCTAGACTTTGGAGGCCGCCCAAGACTGGGGGCCGCCCAGGACTGGGGGCCGTCCAAGTTCTAGGGGCCGCCTAAACTCGGAGGCCGCCTAGACTTTGGAGGCCGCCCAAGACTGGGGGCCGCCCAGGACTGGGGGCCGTCTAAGTTCTAGGGGCCGCTTAGACTCGGAGGCCGCCCGGACTTTGGGGGCCGCCCAAGACTGGGGGCCGCCCAGGACTGGGGGCCGCCCAGGATTGGGGGCCGTCCAAGATTGGGGGGACCGCCCAGGACTGGGGGCCGTCCAAGTTCTAGGGGCCGCCTAGACTCGGAGGCCGCCTAGACTTTGGAGGCCGCCCAAGACTGAAGGCCGCCCAAGACTGAGGGCCGCCCAGGACTGGGGGCCGCCCAGGATTGGGGGGCCGCCCAAGATGCCTTTTATTTATTTAGTTTAATTATTTTGCACATTATCCATATCAGAAATGAGTATTTGCACATGAATAATTTGTTTTGGATGGAACCTTCAACAACTCTTTCCCTGAAAACAAAACCAGAAAAAAGCCTCTCTCTCAAAAAGCTAAAAAGGAAATTTTGTATGTAAAATAAAACATGATGAAAAAAACCATATTCTAAAGTATGTGCTACTACTGACCGCAAATATATTTCAAAAACTTTTGCCCCATAGTAGTTATTAATGCATAATGTTATCAATGAAAGTACTTAAAATTTACACCTTTCGTTTCACTCATCTCCCTTAAGCTTGTGCAAGTGTTCTTTATCTATACTACTGATATTTTCTTCTCCTTAAAAAAAAAAAAAAAAGAAGAAGACAAGAAGGAATTTTTTTTTTTTTTTAATTCAACTTGGGATAATTACAATTTAAACCTTACAATTTTTTTTTAAAAAAAATTGTATCATAAACTCTCTGTACTTAATAAAGTATCAAAAGCAATCTCACAATTCATAAGGTTTAACAATGGAGGTATATGCATTGCATGTGATAATTGTTTAATAATAAAAATTAACTAAATTTTAAAAAAATTAGTATTTATTAGTTAATAATTTAATATATTTTAAATAATCTATCAGTATATAAAATAAAATATTATTGATTAATTATGTTGAAATTGGATTAAACTTTCATTCATTAGACATGACAGAGCCGTACCAGCGTTATTTAAGGAATCTTAAGCGACAGTGAACATGCAGTCATTATATTATCAAGATATATAAAATAACGAATAAAATCCTTGTTGAGAAGAACGTATGGTCGTAGCAAGCCAACGCGACAGCATCATTGAAGAAATTAATGGTTAAAATCATGACAGCACGTGTGGGGAATCCAGTATGATTGAGTAACAGCAGTGAGAATCCATTTAAAGGATCCATTATATTTTATATCAAATTAATACTCGATCGATATGGGACAGATTGGCTTCGCTTTGAATAATGCTTAGAAACATGGGATTACATTCCACATTTTATACCATCCCAACTTACCATAAGGAATCCAAAATCCTCCAACATGCAAGATTTGAATAAGTACAACATTGAATATGGGACCACACAGACTAAGAAAGCATCACTAACCATCACCAATACTTGTTATCTTGTTTTTGCCCCCATATTATGTTACTAAAGTACAAGCATTACACCATGAATGGTTGTGATCTTCAAGTTGATTAATTTTATTACTACTATTATAAATTAATAAATATATATTTAAACTATAACTAAAGATTGGGTGATTCAAAGCATCGCATCTCTCCAAGTTGAACTACATGTTATTAGAGAAACACAAGATGCTTATTAAATTTGTGCATCATTGTTAAAGTGCTGACCTATTGGAGTTTGAAAATTTGGCTTACCATCGTATCCATTAAGCTCACTTGTTTTCCGTATTGCATTGGATTAGTCAAGTTTAGCTGGATGCTCGAGACATTACCCAATAATTATTAATTTATTATCTAGATGACTCCATCATGATGATTCAGTATTTTGCTCAATCAAATAGTCTTGAGTTTTTATATTCTATCCGGCTTGAATTTAATTTGAGTTACAGAGAGAGAGAGAGAGAGAAGGTTTTTATGTGTTTTACTTCATCATAAAAATGTATTTGTAGTAGAGATCACATATAAGTTATACAAGTAGCTTGCTTTTAGATCCATGGATACCTATAGCTTGATGTAAAAATGTTATATATTGACATATTTGCCTTCAACTTTTAGGAAGTAAATGATAATCTGATACAAAAAAAAAAAAAAAAAAAAACCTATGGACTTTAATCATTCAAATGTAATCATTTTAAAAATTTTGTTATATGTAACCATAATTAGTCATACCAATTACTATATGTCATGCTTATCATATCTAATCATATTCTCTAGAAGTACTTTATGATGCTAAAATATAATAAATATATTCAATCTATCAACTTTACGTGAATTGATGAAAATCTACCATTCGGTGCCAATAAAACACACCATATCTTGTGTTCAAACAGTGACAGCTAATAATATCTTTCAGTTTTTTGTTTTTAAAAAAAAAAATTATTTCATTGGTGAAGTCTAGAGGAGTTTTAGCTCTTCATTTTCATGAAAAACGTTAGAGCTGAAATGAAAAATAAAAGCTTTGCTTAACTTAATTATTTTCCTTTTTTTTTTGACAAAATATGACTCATTTGTAAATCCAAATAATACTACTACAGTGTCCCTTTCTTCGTTATCCATTCTATTCAAATGGATTACTAAAATATTTGTTTGCGATCCTTTCTTCATTGTCTATACTATTCAAATGAATTATATATATAGCTATTTACAAATAACAAGAAGCATGGATCCTAGTCTATCGTTCAAATTTTGTACCATAGGGTGTTGTGCTATGTGTGTATATATATATACACGATTAGATGATTACCATGTACGTGTCCCATTTCAAATGTAAATAATTATTTAAAAAAAAAAAACATTTTAGGGATTTCGTTCCTCAAAAGCTTTGCAACCCTAATAAATGTAAGATGTAACGTTGATCAACCGGCAGGCTAGCTACTGACTGCATCGATCTCAAGTGACTCCATAATTTTGCTTCCTCTGAACCCGTGGGGCCAACTGGCCACCCTATCCCCGAATCCAATGAGACATTGCCATCAATTGCAATGATAGAATCGTCCATGCTTCTTTGGCTCTCACACCCATTCACTTTCACGTATTCATTGACCAAAACGCCCCAGCCTGCCAGTCTCCACTACCACACTCCCCCCATCCGTACATCCAACGTGCGACCCAAACACCGAGCCCAAGCTTTGGATTCCCGTATCCAAGCGGGAAGTACCTTCATCACGTGTCCAGCCCCACCGGACACGTGCGCCACTCCCCGATGACCCGGACCGTCCCCGCACGTGCGCTCCACATCCCCAAGTGCATGCCAGCTCCGGTGCACGTCAAAATGTCCATCCGACCTGGGCGTCCTGATCTCTTTGCTCGACTCTCACAGCTCCATCAGACGGCCCCTATAGGGTACTAGATTTTTCTTTATTATTATTATTATTATTCACGGTTTACGGTCACCGCGTCTACACGAGGAGGAGAAGCAACGAGGAAGCCGGATGACCGGATGATGTGCAATGGGTATCTTCTTGACTGCGGGGTTCGAATTCCCGGGGGCGATGCTGAAGCGTGGAACGCTTCCAGCCGCACGTGCAGGGGCCTCGGGGGCTCCTACGTGCGCCTCGCTGTCGTCGCGCTGGTGGTCGGGTCGCCCGGCACTCCACGTTCGCCCCACATGCGCGGAATAAAATTAACGGCAAGTGCATGGATTCACGTACCCCAATGGCTCCGACGTTGCGTATATTTGCGATGCTGCCACGGTGCGATGGCTGGGACCACTGCTGGGACTGGGAGTAAAGCAAAGCGGTTGGGGGAGTGGGAGAATATTCTTGCGGGAGCGAACGAAGGGCCAGGGGCACGTGCGGATCACATGGGGGAGGGGGATACATCGTACGGACTGTAGCTGTGGATAGGTTGGTCGTCCATCTCTCTCTCTGTCCCATGATAAGGGTTGTCGAGTAGTGAAGGCGATAATTGGGGAACACGTGGGACAGCTAGCACGCACTCGTGGAGGGGGGGCACACTTAATCATCACCACCCCGACATCGTGCCGGGATTAAATCCACTGGTTCCGAGGAGTGGGGGTGGGCGCGGGGGGGGGGGGGAAGGGCCTGCCCTCCCTACCTCTCTCCGCATAATTATTAACCACTCATCCTCAACTGGACCAGTCATATCGCTAGCTTTTCATTGCAAAATTAATTAATTATTTAATTAAGGAAGGAGACTGCGGCTCCACCCGTTTCCTCTATCAAAGCATCAAGAAACTAGTGTTAATAAGAATTATAAGTACTGATCGATGATACAAATTTTATCAATTGGATCAACATAACCATTGTTCACCTCAACTAAATATATCAGTATTTTGTTGGCATTCATTCAGCTTTATACGGAACAAATTTTAAGAAATTATTTTTTTTTAAAAAAGAATTTTAATCGCATAGAATTTTTTTATTAAACTAGATAAATCACACAAGGTTATAAAAAAAAAAAAAAAAAGGACCAGATCAATCGGAAAGAATCTTCTTCTTTTTATTATTTTTATTTTTTTAAAAAAAATCTCAAAGCTCATAAAAGCTTTTTGAGTTGGCATCATCAAAACTTTCTTATTGGCTTTAGCATTTGAAGATTTCCCATCCAGACAAATCGCAAAAGGCATCACTCTTCCTCTCTTTGATCTTATTGATTCTTTCTCTTCTTGATTCCATCACTAACTTTTTAATACTATTCAGAGACTTCATCGGATCTAAACTGTAGTAGATGGGTATCGTCAATAAGAAGAAAACTTGAAATTATGCCGATAAAGAACAATAGAAAAATAGCTATATCACTCAAATGGGATCTAAGGTCAAATCACGAACTTTACCTCTGCCAAAAGTGATCATGATCAATCAATTCAATTCAAGGAATTATAATAGCAAGTTTAGGCCTGTATCATACTGGTTCAAAATCTAATTCCTTAATGGCATATTTGGCACAACTAGCATTGCAAGCATAATGTTTGTCACTAGGAAACAACCTCGATCAATCTTTTGAGAATTTGGATGACTTAAATAGTAATGAGTACAAGATGTAGAAACAAAAGTTAGTGAAAGATTTGGTTTCAATTCCTTTAATTGAATATGATCTAGAGAAGGTAATCTACATTGGATCTACTCTACTAGAAGAAATCAAAGATGAGCTTATAAACTGTTTACGAGTGATCGTAAATGTCTTTGCGTGGACCCCTGCTAACATGCTAAAGATTGATCGCAAAGTTATATCTAATCAGTTGACCATAGATTTAACTTATAATCTTGTACAATAAAAGAAGAGGAGCTTGCTCCAAAGAGATAAAGGACAATCCAAGAGAAGGCGAACAAACTTTTTTAAATTAGGTTTATAAGAGAAGTCGACTACCCTAACTAGCTAGCTAATATGATGATCATGGTAAAGAAAGTCAATGGCACATGGAGGATGCATATTGAATTCACTAATTTTAATAACGCTTATCTAAAAGACAATTGTCCTTTATTTCGAATAGATCAACTCATTGATAGTACTTTGAAACATAAGTTATTAAGCTTTTGGATACATTCTTGAGATATAATCAGATCAAAATAGACTTCAAGGATGAAGAGAAAACTACGTTTGACACTAACCTAAGAACATGCTATTACAAGATGATGCTCTTTGGGTTAAAAAACCTAAAAGCTACATACAAATATCTAATCAATAAGATATTCAAGGATAAAATTGACTGAAATATGGAAGCATATGTAGATGACCTGTTAGTAAAAAATAAGAAGCATCAACAACATATTGATGACCTTGAGGAGGCTTTTCATGTACCGAGGCACTATAACATGAAGTTGAATCTCAATAAATATGCTTTCGCTATCTTTTTGAGGGATTTCTTAAGGTACCTTAACATCTTTTTAAGTGTTAATCTCTCCACTTCATGTTTGAAGGATATTTTGTCTTTTTCAACCTTAGAGTAGGTGACCTCTATATTCTTTTTCATTCTTCTACGAGGTTAGATGTATTATGAAAATTGTCAAAAATCCAACCATACTTCTTGATCAAAACCTATATAGCTTGTTGCTGCCAAATCACTTGGATAAGCATTGGGTGAACTGAGATCTCTATGGGCCTTCAGAAACACGGAGAGATCGCCTTCTTCTTCCGAAAGCCTGTAAAAAGTTCGGACCGATGGTTCCGGCTGGGACCCTCCGATACTCAAGTTAGTGACTCGTAGCATAGGAGTTTTTTGTATCAAAATAGTGCTTGAGAGAGAGAGAGCTCCCCCCCCGTTAAGGGTTGGCTCTTATATACCTGTTCGAGTCCCTCTTACCCTTCTATGATAACAGCCGGATCTTCTCTTCTATTGAGATTGGCTTCGTAGGTTAGCACCAGATGGTTAGATACGTTCCGCGGATATCGGCAAATGTGCAGTACCTGTAACTGCCCGTGATCTTGATAAAAGGTGGGCGAGTGGATCGCGTTGTAGTTTTAAGTCCGTTCAACATCGAAATTCGGCTACATAATTGAAATTGCATCAATGGCTGAGATCAGAGCTGAAAGTGGAGCTGGGGCCGAGGCCGAGGCCAGAGCCGATGCTGGAGCCAAGGCCTAGGCCAGGAGCCAATGTTGGAGCCGAGGCCGAAGCCGAGAGCCGATGCCGGGGCCGAGGTCGAAGCCAAGAGCCGATACCGAGGCCGAGGTCGAAGCCAAGAGCTGATACCGGGGTCGAGGCCGAAGCCAAGGGCTGATCAAAATTATTACCCTTGCTTCGAAGGCTACGCGCATTGTTACAGTGCCGCCAGGAGGGGTGGTTAGCCACATCATAGCTTATATGGCCTATACAAAGAGAAATACACTATCCATAGAAGGAAGACAAATAATCAAAGAAGAAAAGCCAAAAGGTTACTTATTTAGACTTCATGAACGAAAGCTTGCTTGACCATTTTGGCACTAGCAAGCTCCTCCAAAACTACTTAATCTTTTGGAAGATAATCATACGCAGCCATGCTGTCGTCCTAGGCATATAATCACTTATGTTGAGATCTTTCTTGAGAGGGTGCTCCATCTTCTTATTATGGAACCATTCAAGGACCTTGTTAGAAGGTGGAAGGATATTTATGGTGGATTGGAGTTCGATCTCTATTGCCAGGTAGCTGACCATTATTTTGAACTTCCGTTTATAACTTCTGTCGCTTCAGAAAGTGAGCGAAAACTAAAGAAGTTGCCGACACTGCCCAAGTAGCTATTGATGCCATAGGTCTAGCCATTGCCAAAGGCTCTGAGCTAGTGGTTGAGGTAATGGACCTTTTTAATGAGAAGTTGGTCTTGTTGATATATACTAAGCCGGCCTCTTCTTCCTTTACTATTGTTGCCCGCAGTCGATGAGTTTTGTAATTTGGATGACATTGACCCTACTATAGTCTATATCCTCTCTAAGAAAAGGCAATATGTTAGCTTGATGATATCAAAATAAATAATATAGAAGAAAACAATGAGCTAATTATCCTGAGCCTCTCGGACCTTAGAGGATTTTTTGGATCTTAAACCCATCTCAAGCATTGAAGGAGCCAAATTGTATCCGATGAGTCTTGATTCTTTCATGAACTTATTGAGTTCAACCTCTGCTTGTTTTGTTAGGTTAGCTACAATACTGTTCTCATTGTCGATAGAAGAAATCTCACTTTGGCTCTCAAGAAGCTCCCTCCATATACCAAGAGAGCTATCATATCTATCACATGAGGCAAAAAAATTCTTCTTTTGGCTATGAATAGAAGTGTGAAGGTCAGTAAAGATAGAGTAGCCCTTTCTTAGGCTAAGGTACTACCATCTATGATTCCTTGAATGATGTTTTAGGAAGAAGAATTTTTTAACAACATTTAGAGAATTCTTTGAGAACCTCCTTCTCCTAAGAAGAATTAGATACGTACGTTATCATTAGGCACTAGAAGTTGAGAATAGTTTGAGAAGGAGAGATTCCTAAATCTTTGTATATTTACAAAATAAAAGGAAGCAAAGAGAGCGTAAGATTGATGTTTATGGTATAACTCTTTTGAAGGAGGACTACAAACCGTTTCTTCTTCAAAAGAATCCGTAAGTTGCACCTCCAATGGGAACCTAAAGAAAGGCCTATTCTTATTTGTAGTCCCTTCTTGGACCTCAAAAGCCTCCTTGAAGGTGGAGAAGGAAGAAGGATGAAAAGCCATGGTCAAAGAAAAAGCAAAAGAAAGGAAGAATAAAAATAGCGTACATAGAAAAGTATTGAAGAAAAGAAAGTCTGAGGGAGTAGAGCAGAAGAATGCTTCAAGAAGGATGAAAGAAAAATAGGATATCTACCTTTACTTTTTTTTTTTAAAGGCACATCGATGACTCGCATTAACCAAAAGGAGATCAGTTATCAAGGATGAGATGTGCAGTTAGTCTCAATCTTTATATGTGTCACATCCATATACGTTAAGTAAGGATTGTGCCTACATTGATACTAGATAAACGACATTTGTTGTGATGCATTAAATATGATACTATCACTAAATAGGCAATTATACTGATAAATAAAAGGTCTTGATAAGAACTTTTTCTATAGAAATTTGAAACCTGGTAAGCATCCTTTCCTTTCCTATGACTCCTCCAAAGTGCCTTTTTGGATAAATTAGCTTGGACATTAACCTTCCATCTTGGATAATGAATTCGAACCTAAATTGACTTACCTCAAAAGTCTTCATTTCAGTAGCTTCATATCCAAAGTATATTACCATAATGCTTAACACAACTTATTACCTCAAAGCCCGAACAAATTGCTCCCTTATTTAAGCTATGCATTTCAACCTCGAGAGTGAAAGGTATGTAATGATATAGATCTTTATCAACTTACAATGAGTTGACCATGGCAGTTAGATTCATCTTAGTTGAATAGGTCAATGTTTTATTAGTGCACATACAACTATAAATGAAATAAACTCCATGAAGTTTTAGATAGAAAAGAGCCCTAGCCATCGCTAAATTTCTTGAGAATCAAGATATTTCATACTTACCTATAAAAGAAGAAAGTTTGGTTTAACTTGGTATAATCTTCTTCTTTCTTCTATCTCAAATTCTCTTTAAGACACTCTAAGGCCCCAAAGAATCTCTCTGATCTACCACCATTAAAACTTCCTTACTAACTTAAGCATCATATGATCCTCCATGGGGACATCCCAAAGGCATCACTCTTCCACTCGTTTTTTTTTTTTTGTGTGGCAAACTTCATTGTTATTTCCTTATATCTTCTCACATGCGATGGTGCCTACCATTTGCTATTCAGAGATGTCATTGGATCTAAGCCATATTAAAATCTTAATTCCAAACCTATCTTCACTAAAGATCTAAGAGGTTAAGAATATATGGAGAAAAGTCATTCCTTGTTATATAGCAAATTGCATGGAAATCTCTTCTATTAAAAAAAAGGAGTAAAAATAACTTTTAATGTAGCTCAATTATCACCAAAGTGGCATTTTAAGGAATCAAACATATTCTAACTGTTAGAAAATATGTTCTATAGCCATAGTCTAGCTTATAGACGGTTGTGATTCATTGCATATGATTTATTTGATTAATAAAAGTTATTCTAGTAGTACAGCATATTTTTCATCTTTCAATAGAACTCTTATATGTTATAGTCCTTAGAATTATATTTATTCAAGAAAGAAGGAATTATCAAGTAATTCTTAAATAAGTTTGCGACCAAATGATACATTTTCACCTAAGACAATAACGTAGTCAAGTATAGGTCGTTGTGTGCCATATATGTTGGTTTGTCCTTTTAAACCAAGAAGTGTATGACATTAGTATGGCATGTAGGTGAGTGTAGGAGTACATTTACTGAATAGTGACTTATCTCTGTTGAGTACTCTACTGTCAAGGGTATTTCACAGAAGGGCAATGGATATAAGTATCCCTTTGATCTGAGACTATCATGGTGGCTTAGTAAGCAACTCACTGTACTTAGGCGCTGGGCTACCTGAATTTCTAATCCAATAGCGAAGGTTATTGGATACAGTCAAGTACTTGTTAAATCAGTGATAAGTCAAGATGGAATTGTTCGCTCTAAGTATTAGAGTTAATGCTTAGTTTGTATTTCAATTTTGCAAAATCTTGGCCAGGGTAATCCATGTTATGAGTCATAGGATTGAGCATGTTGAAACACACTCAGATATTTTTTGAAAGTTGGTAGTGAACTCTGAATTCATCTTGAGTATTTGGATAAGGGAATGAATTATATGATAACTATAGCCTAGGTTCCTGAATATTGCTTTGCATACATTTAGTCTATTCAAACGTTGGGTATCATTACTAGATGGTTACATCGATTGGTATAGAAAGTGTTCCTATGCTACCGACTTGAATTCGAACCTATGGAGTCACGCACATAGTTAGGTGACCTAGAGACAGGTTTGACCCATGATCTAAGTGAAACTTGATCATATGGGTAATACTGAGTTTGTACTGGCTGTGTCTAGCTAGCACTGGGCATTAGCGGTAGTACTTATTCTGAAAATGAACTTAAATTAGTTTGTAACTCAAGTAAATTTTTAAAATTTATTCGGACCTATTGTGGATAGGACTTGAACCCTAAACTAATGGTTGGTCTGACGATAGAGTGGTTTAGATCCGGTTTCAAAGTGGTTTGAATCAGATATCCAATATAGCCTCTGATCATTTATTTATAAATTTTAAAATTATAAATCACTTCAAATTGAAAATTAGATAAGTACAATGCGAAGTATGGTTCGAGATCTTCACACGGGTTCTTTTGGATTTTAATTTGGAATTCAAACGGATTTAATCTGATTATTTCCATATTTATATATATTTTTGAATAATTTTAAATCAACGTTGTGCCCTTCGAATGCTTAAAGTTTAAAATTTCATAAAATTTATGATTATGCCATTTCATGTAAATTATGATTCTGCCATTTCATTCAAATTACGATTTTATCAGATGGCATGAATTTAAAATTTTGTATAAATTATAATTTTGCCATTGAGATGACGTAAATCAGTAATTTTTTGATAGACTTTCTTTTATGTATTGACAATGCATTCATGCACGTGGTTTATCTGTATGGTAACAAAATTGTATTCCGTTTCAACCATCGGATTGATCTTGGGGTGCTGATATTATTCCACCCGTAAAATAAATCAAAAAGTTATTTTTAAGTTATTTTTTATGCTGGTTTACATCGTATTTCATCAAGTATTTAAAAAACTCTTTTCAACCCTTTTCTTTGACGATAGCAAAGAAAAAGTCCTAAACAGAGAAGTCTAGTACGAGAAAATAGGTTCTCTTCTCTTGAAGAAGAGTTCTTCATCTTTTTTTTTTCCATCCCCTGTCTCAAGATATCCTGCCGTGCGTACGAAATAGAAGAGTGTCATGTGCGACTCTTGCAAGGCATCAAGAGGGGTCCATTCACAGGATATTAGATCTGCATCTAGCCTTTGCAATAGGTTCGCAAACTGAAAGGTATAAATTTTAATTTTAAATTTTTCATGCTTTTAATTACAGATATACATGGTATATTTTATAAATTTAATTAGATTAAATTAAAATAAAATACATGCATGCTTCACCTAGGATCCTGAGACTCTTTGGAACATTTTTTTCCTACACTAACTTCATTATGGTAAAAGTTTGGCAAGAGATCACATAGAATAGAAAGATTAATTTTTTTCCCATTCATTTTAAATGACATTTTTGGGGGAAAAAAATAAAACATTTAAATTGTTGTCATGATGATAAAACTTACACTTGACTTACGTGGCCCTAATGACAACATGATAGCTCAACTTCTAAATCTTCGTGGACAATGTTTCAAGTTATTTTTAAGAAAAAAAAATACTTAATGATGACGCTCGATCACCCCTCTTGGACGTCGGGAACGGAGGCTCTTCTTCTTCATCGGGTTGCCTGCAAAGAAGTCCCAAGACCAGAGAGGATTCTTCAGTGGGACCCTCCGATGCCCAAGTTAGTGACAGAGGTTACAGTAGAGAAGGAGCTCGAGAGAGCTCTTGAGGAGGGAGAGGTCTCAGAAGGATCAGATAGTTCCTTTGAGAGTTAGGGCATCGAGTGCGTAAAATTGTGTGTTTTTTGGTTTTCGACGTAACTTACCCTTTTATAGGGGTTGACGCTGACACCATCACATGGGTTTTCGTGAAGTCAGAAGGTCTGCTGAGCCGTTGCGTGAATCTGGGCTGGTTGGTGGGTTACGTCCCATCAGCAGCTGGGCTGTTGGGCGGCGCACGTCTGACGTTGTCGGGTGGCGCACGTCAGAGAGGTAGTTTTTTGAACCGCTGAGGCTGATCTGGCGGGAACAGGGGGTTCCGTCTTGTCAGGACGAGCTGGGTCGATATGAGATGGCCGGGGCCCATCCAGTTGGCAAGGCAGTGCCGGGGCGGGGCCGAATCGGCGGACTTGGAGACGACGGGGCCGAGCCGGGCCGGCCGGGGATGGCCTTGGCCGACTCGACGGACCGGAGATGCCGGGGGCTGAGTCGGGCCGGCCGAGGATGGCCTTTGCCGACTCGGCGGGACAGGGGACGCCGGGGCCGAGTCGGACCGGCCAGGGATAGCCTTGGCCGACTCGGCGGGACAGGGGACGCCGGGGCCGAGTCGGGCCGGCCAGGGATGGCCTTGGCCGACTCGGCGGGACCGGAGATGCCGGGGCCGAGTCGGGCCGGTCGGGGACGGCCTTGGCCGACTCGGCGGGACAAGGGACGCCAGGGCCGAGTCGGGCCGGCCAGGGATGGCCTTTGCCGACTCGGCGGGATAGGGGATGCCGGGGCCGAGTCAGGCCGGCCAGGGATGGCCTTGGCCGACTCGGCGGAACTGGAGATGCCAGGGCTGAGTCGGGCCGGCCTGGGATGGCCTTGGCCGACTCGATAGAACAGGAGACGCTGGGGCCGAGTCAGGCTGGCCTGGGATGGCCTTGGCCGACTCGGCGGAACTAGAGACGCCTGGGCCGAGTTGGGCCAGCCTGGGATGGCCTTGGCCGACTCGACGGAACTGGAGACACCAGGGCCGAGTCGGGCCGGCCTGGGATGGTCTTGGCCGACTCGGTGGGACCGAGGACGCCGGGGCCGAGTCGGGCCGGCCTGGGATGGCCTTGGCCGACTCGGCGGGACAGGAGACGCCGGGGCCGAGTCGGGCCGGCCTGGGATGGCCTTGGCCGACTCGGTGAAACTGGAGACGCCTGGGCCGAGTCGGGCCGGCCTGGGATGGCCTTGGCTGACTCGGCGGAACTGGAGACGCCGGGGCCGAGTCGGGCCGGCCTGGGATGGCCTTGGCCGACTCGGCGGGACCAGGGATGCCGGGGCCGAGTCGGGCCGGCCTGGGATGGCCTTGACCGACTCGGCGGGATAGGAGATGCCGGGGCCGAGTCGGGCCGGCCTGGGATGGCCTTGGCCGACTCGGCGGGACAGGGGACGCTGGGGCCGAGTCGGGCCGGCCTGGGATGGCCTTGGACGACTCGGCGGGACTGGGGACGCGGAGGAAGTGTCGGGGCTGAGCTGCTTAGAGAAGTAGGGGCCGGCTAGGAATCGGGGCCGCCTAGCTTGGAGAGGCCGGCCTTGGCGGGTGTCGGCCTTTGATGTGCCGGCCTTGGGGCCGGCGCTGGAAACGACGCTGGAAGCCGAGGCTGGCGGCTGGCACTGGAGCCCGTCGACCTTTGGCCAGCGCTGGAGGCTGGCGCTGGAGGCCGACGCTGGCGGCTGGCGCTGGAGCCTGTCGGCCTTTGGCCAGCGCTGAAGGCCGATGCTGGAGGCCGAGGCTGGCGGCTGGCGCTGGAGCCTGTCGGCCTTTGGCCAGCACTGGAGGCTGGCGCTGGAGGCCGACGCTGGCGGCTGGCGCTGGAGCCTGTCGGCCTTTGGGGCCGTCCAGAAATAAAAAATTTTACATTTCATGGGGTCAACTGGCCCCATCAAATGCCCCCCACACTCCTTGAGCTTGCGTGCCCCGCATCGGCCAAGCGAAAGGAGTGTAGAGCTTTTACCTTGGCACCTTGCACCGCCTTGGATGGACGTCTGCGTGCCTTCTTCGGCTAGCTGAGGGCGGCCAGTAATCCTTTTCCAATGCGGGGTCCGGGAGTGAACCTCGGAGGGTGACCTGAGAGCTGGGCGTCGTCAGGTTCCTTTTGAACCGCCTCGGGGGTGTGGAACCGCTGCGAGGGGCGACTCAGCCGGGTACGGAGCCTTTAGGGACTTAACCAACTCGGGGGCACCGCCATGCTGGGGCCGAGTGGTGTCCCGTGGGCCACGATGCCAGTGAGCTCCTTTTGAACCAGCCTGAGGGGTTGCGTTCCGCCCAAGTAGCGACTCAGCCGGGTACGGAGCCTTTAGGGACTTAACCAACTCGGGGGCACCGCCGTGCCGAGGCCGAGTGGTGTCCCGTGGGCCGCGATGCCAGTGAGCTCCTTTTGAACCAGCCTTGGGGTTTGTGTTCGGCCCAGGTGGTGACTCAGCGGGGTACGGAGCCTTTTGGGACTTAACCAACTCGGGGGCACCGCCGTGCCGGGACCGAGTGGTGTCCCGTGGGCCACGATGCCAGTGAGCTCCTTTTGAACCAGCCTGGGGGTTTTTGTTCCGCCCAGGTGGCGACTCAACCGGGTACGAAGCCTTTAGGGACTTAACCAACTCGGGGGCACCGCCGTGCCGGGGCCGAGTGGTGTCCCATGGGCTGCAATGCCAGTGAGCTCCTTTTGAACCAGCCTGGAGGTTTGCGTTCCGCCCAAGTGGCGACTCAGTCGGGTACAGAGCCTTTAGGGACTTAACCAACTCGGAGGCACCGCCGTGCCGAGGCCGAGTGGTGTCCCGTGGGCCGCGATGCCAGTGAGCTCCTTTTGAACCAGCCTTTGGGTTTGTGTTCCGCCCTGGTGGCGACTCAGCCGGGTACGGAGCCTTTAGGGACTTAACCAACTCGGGGGCACCGCCGTGCCGGGGCCGAGTGGTGTCCTGTGGGCCGCAATGCTAGTGAGCTCCTTTTGAACCAGCCTGGGGGTTTGTGTTCCGCCCAGGTGGTGACTCAGCCGGGTACGGAGCCTTTAGGGACTTAACCAACTCGGGGGCACCGCTGTGCTGGGGCCGAGTGGTGCCCCGTGGGCCGCGATGCTAGTGAGCTTCTTTTGAACCAGCCTGGGGGTTTGTGTTCCGCCCAAGTAGCAACTCATCGGGTATGGAGCCTTTAGGGACTTAACCAACTCAGGGGCACCGCCGTGCCGGGGCCGAGTGGTGTCCCGTGGGCCGCGATGCCAGTGAGCTCCTTTTGAACCAGCCTGGGGGTTTGTGTTCCGCCCAAGTGGCGACTCAGCCGGGTACGGAGCCTTTAGGGACTTAACTAACTTGGGGGCACCGCCGTGCCGGGGCCGAGTGGTGTCCCGTGGGCCGCGATGCCAGTGAGCTCCTTTTGAGAGACTTGGCGCAAGGGAGGACAAACTGTGTCGCCAGAAAGGACCTTTTTCTTTATTACTTATGCCTCTGGGAGTACATCATTGATAATATCGGCAGAGGTTGTCCGCATTCCAGGTACGTGGAATGGGCTTCCCGTCAAGCTCTTCTAGTTTGTATGTCCCCCTGTGGAGCGCCTCGGCGATGCGGTAGGGTCCTTCCCAGTTGGGGGATAGCTTGCCCCCCTTGGTAGGCTTTGATACCTCGGCCTTTCGTAGTACCAAGTCTCCACGGCGAAAAACCTTGGGATGAACTCGGGCATTGTAGTACTTAGCCGCTCGCTGACGAAAGGTCGCCATGCGCAGTCTTGCCCTGTCATGCGCCTTGTCGATGAAGTCTAGGTTGGCCCGAATCAGCGCGGGTTGCCTTCCTCACTGAAGGACTCCACATGTGGGCTGGGCAATCCGATCTCGACGGGGATGACAGCCTCGGATCCGAAGGAGAGGTTGAAAGGAGTTTCGCCCATCGGGGCTCTGGGCGTTGTGTGGTAAGCCCATATCACACTGGGGAGCTCTTCTACCCAGCGTCCTTTGGAGCTGTCTAGGCGAGTCCTAAGCCCTCTGAGGATGGTGCGGTTCATGACCTCAGCCTCCCCGTTGGTCTGGGGGTGGCCGACGGAGGTGAATCGGTGGCGAATGCCTAGCTCATCGCAGAAGGTTTTGAATGCCTCGTTGTTGAACTGGCGACCGTTGTCCGTGACGAGGGTGTGAGGCAAGCCAAAGCGGCATATGATCGACTTCCAGAAGAAAGCCTTAACTTTTCTCCATGATTTTGGCCAATGCCTCGACCTCGACCCACTTGGTAAAATAGTCGATGGTGACTAGCAAGAACCTTCGCTACCCTGAAGCTAGGGGGAACGGTCCAAGGATGTCCATTCCCCACTTGGCGAAGGGCCACGGAGCCGAGAGTGGGCTCAGCGGGGCAGGCGGCTGACGTTGGATGTGTGCGTGGCGCTGGCAGCCGTCACACTTTTGAACTAGCTTGGCCGCGTCCTCCTTCATAGTGAGCAAGAAGTACCCCTGACGGAGAGCCTTCTGGGCTAAGGATCTGCCCCCCATATGGTTCCCGCAAATGCCCTCATGGATTTCTCTGAGGATGTAGTCGGCATCGGCGGGACCTACGCACTTAAGCAACGGGTAGGAGAATGACCTTCTGTATAGGCGCCCGTCGAGAAGGATGAGCTTGGATGCCCTCCACTTGAGCAATCTGGCTTCGTTGCGGTCGTCAGGGAGGGTGCCGTCGGCGAGGTAGCGGACATAGGCGTCCATCCACGTAGGTTCCAGGGTAGCGGGAGGACTTCCTCCCCGCCCTTTATACTGGGCCTTTCTAGATATTTGATGTAGGCGTCCCTTGTCAAGCCGTTGGAGGAGGTAGCCAGTCGAGAGAGGACGTCGGCCTTTGCGTTTTCGCTTCGGGGGATGTAACTGATGCTAAAGTAAGGCAGTGAGGAGGTCAAGAGTTGAACCTTTTTCAGATATTGCACCATAACGGGGTCACGCGCCTCATACTCTCCGTTGATTTGCCCGGAGACAAGTTGCGAGTCCGTGTAGGCTCTGAGGTGCTTTGCTCCGACCTCCTGGGCTAATCTTAACCCGGCCAGCAGGACTTCGTACTCCGCTTGGTTGTTGGTGGCTTCAAAAAGAAATCTCAGGGCGCACTCGGTTCTTTCTCCTCCCGGCCCGGCAAGAATGAGGCCGGCGCCACTCCCTTGAGAATTTGATGCACCGTCCACGTGGAGGATCCAGGTCTCTCCATCACCGCTCGGCTCGGGCCTGGGCTGCTCCCAGGGACCTCCTTGAGATCCTCCTCCGCCTAAGTGCACTCGATCAGGATGTCGGCCAGGACTTGGGACTTCAAGGCCGGTCGTGCTTGGAAAGAGATGTCGAATTCCTCCAGCTTGATGGCCCATTTGGCAAGTCGACCCGAAGTATCCAACGGGCTAGGATGGCTCGGAGAGGTTGGTCCGTGAGCACCACGATAGGATGGGCTTGGAAATACGGGCGAAGATGCCGGGCGGAAACTATCAAGGCGAAAATGACTTTCTCTGTTTTGGAATACCTGACCTCGGCATCGTGCAAGACCTTGCTCACGTAGTAGACTGGCCTTTGGGTTTCGTCGGCGTCAAGGCACACTAGGACTGAGCTGAGGCTTCTGAGGAGGCGGCTAAGTAAAGGAAAAGACTCTCCCCGTTTCTCGGCTTGGAGAGGAGCGGTGGGGAGGATAGGAACGCCTTTAAGCCGTCGAAAGCTTCCTGGCAGTCGTCCGTCCACACAAACCGTTCACCTTCCGCAGGGCCTTGAAGAAAGGCAAACACCTCTCCGCCAATCTGGAGAGGAAACGACTCAGAGCCGCTATCCTCTCCGTTAGCCGTTGCACTTCCTTCTTGTTGGACGGTGGCCTCATGTCAAGTATGACACTAATCTTCTCTGGGTTCGACTCGATTCCACGCTGGGTCACCATAAAGCCCAGAAATTTATCTACGGTGACCCCAAAAGCACACTTCTTAGGGTTCAACTTGACTTGGAAGCGACGGAGGTTATTAAAAGTTTCTTTCAGGTCGGAGATGTGGTCGGCGGCACGGGTGCTCTTCGTCAGCATGTCGTCCATGTAGACTTCCATGTTCCGACCGAGCTGGTCCTGGAACACCTTGTTCATCAGCCTTTGATATGTCGCTCCTGCATTCTTGAGGCCGAAAGGCATCACCTTGTAACAGTAAATGCCTTTCTCTGTCACGAAGGAGGTGTGCTCCTCATCGCCGGGGTCCATCCTTATCTGGTTGTATCCGGAGAAAGCGTCTATGAAGCTGAGAAGCTCGTGACCAGAGGTGGAATCGACCAGCTGGTCAATTCTTGGCAAGGGAAAGCTGTCTCTTGGGCACGCCTTGTTGAGGTTGGTGAAGTCTATACATATCCTCCAGCTCCCGTTTGCCTTACGTACCATGACCACGTTGGCCAGCCAGCTTGGGTAGTGCACCTCCCGGATGTGGCCGGTGTTGATCAGCTTGTTGACTTCCTCATCAATCGCCCTTTGTCGTCGGGGGCAAAGCTCCTCTTCTTTTAATGGACTGGACGGTGGCGCGGGTCGATGTTGAGCCTGTGGGTGATGACCTCCGGAGGGATGCCGGGCATGTCAGACGCTGACCAGGCGAAGACGTCCGAGTTAGCCCGTAGGAAAGCTAAGAGACTCTCCCGGTCTTCCAGGGGAAGGAGTCCGCCCACACGGACGGTCCTTGCTGGGTCATCGTTGAGGGGGAAGGTCAGGAGGTGCTCGGCGGGCTTCCCTCCTTTGGCGGAATCTCTAGGGTCGGACGCTTCCAGGGCCAGGTCAGCCTCCAAAGGGCTTGACGCCGCATGATAGCAAGGTAAGACCGGGCTTATCTCCCCACTCATTTCTCCAACTCCTTCGCTGGTGGGGAACTGCACCAGTAGATGTCGGGTGGAGATAACCGCATCCAAAAGATTCAGGCCGGGACGCCCAAGAATGGCGTTGTATGCCAAAGGGACCCTCACGACTAGGAATTTCATGATCACGGTGCTTTGGCATGGCGGGGTTCCGGCCGTCACGGGCAAGGATATTTCGCCCTCGACCCTCACAGAATCTCCGGTGAATCCGACTAGCGGGGTCGCCATGGGCTGAAGGGAGTCAACAGATAAACCCATCCGAACAAAGGCGTCGTAAGTAACGATGTCAGCTGAGCTGCCACTATCAACTAAAATCCTTTTTACAGGGTGTTTGGCGATCGTCATAGCGACGACTACGCCTTCATTGTTTACATTCTCCATTACAGCCGTCTCTCCCCGGGGCATTACATTATTTGGAGCACCCTCCCCCTCGGCCGCTTGGATGCAGAGGCTGACCTCCAGGACACCATCCCGACGGTCCGCTCCGTGGGGGTGTTGTCAATGGTAGCTTGAGCTGGTGGAGGCCCCATGATGGCCGGCAGCGGCTGTGGCATCTTCTGGATGTACTTGCCAAGGTAGCCCCATTGGATAAGCTCCTCGATGGCCCGTTTCAAACTGTAGTAGCTGTCGGTGTCATGGCCGTAGTCCCGGTGGAATCGACAGTAGCGGCTTCTGTTGCGGGATACACCCTTCTTCATGGGGGGAGGTCGTTGAAGGTAGGGCTCGCCCTCGATCTCCATCAGGATGTAGGATCGAGGGGCAAGGAGAGGAGTGAGCTTACCCTCGTCGGGGACAGGGCTTCGGCGCATGTTGTCGGACCGGCGAGGTGGGTCGGATCGGCGATGTCTAGGAGGTCCGCTCGGCTCAGGGTGAGCGGATTTGTGGTTGGAGCCCTTCGAAGACTCCCGACGAGTGAGGTCGGCTTCATCTACCCGGAAGTACTTCTGGGCCCGGAGGAGGAGGTCGGAGTAAGAGCTCAGGGGCTTCTTGTCCAAAGAGAAGGTGAAGCGAGACGGAAGGAGTCCCCGCTTCAGCGCCAGGATGGCCAACGCATCATCGAGATGGTAGACCTCGAGGGCGGCGGTTTTGAATCGGGACACAAAGTCCCGCAGGGACTTTCCTTCCTTTTGGCGGAAGAAGAAGAGGCTATCCGCCACCCTCGGAATCCGGCGGCAGGCATCAAAGTGGGCCAGGAATGCCCTCTCAAGCTCCCGGAAGGAGTCTATGCTGTGGGGGGACAGGCGTGAATGCCACGCACGGGCGGCCTTCTGCAAGGTTGCAGGGAAGGCCTTGCAGAGAAGGGCATCTGAGGCGTCCTAGACTTGCATCATGGCCTTGTAGCTCTCGAGGTGGTCGAGAGGATCGGTTGTACCGTCATACGGGTCCACCTGGGGGAAGCGAAACCTGGAAGGGACCAATTCCTTCAGTATGCGGCGGGTGTAAGGAGGACGAGTGTTAAACTCTTCCTCCGGCTGGTGGTTTATCTTCCTGGCGAGCTCGTCGAGGCGCCGGTTGTACTCCTCCAGGCGTTCCTCCGCCTGGCGGTTGATCGTCGGAGCCCTTCGGGATGGCTCGGAGGAGGAAGAAGAAGAGGAAGAAGAAGATGGAGATGGAAGTCGGGACTTCCGCCTGGGTTCCTCGTGATGATGTGGCTTGGGAGGAAGCTCGCTGGGGCCGTGGCCAGGGGACCGTGGCCGCTTGGAGGGCTCGCGATGAGGCTTCCTTGAGGAAACCTAACGTCGGCCGGTGGCTCACCGAGGAGAACCTCCCCTCGCCGACTGCTGGCTGGCGGGGGGAGCAGTCTGGTGCTGGATGGCCACGGACTGCTGCTGCTGGAGTCCGTGGACTATGGCAGTGAGATTCTGGACTTGCTGGAAAGGGTTGCCAGCTGCTCCGCCGTTTGGAGGGTGGCGTCCGGCGGCGAGCCGGCAACCGGAGGGTTGGTAGCAGGGGGATAGGCCTCCTGCTGTCTAGTTGGCGGGGGGAGTCCCGCCGGGCAGCTGACAGAGGCGTCCTGGGCTCGTGTCACCACCATGGCTTCTAGGAGAAGAGAGGGGATGAAAATGTAGCTCAGGGAAGATGTTTGCTACTTTTTCTTATACACCTTTCCCCCTTCCTGGCGCGCCAATCTGATGACGCTCGATCACCCCTCCTGGACGTCGGGAACGAAGGCTCTTCTTCTTCACCGGGTTGCCTGCAAAGAAGTCCCAAGACCGGAGAGGGTTCTCTGGTGGGACCCTCCGACGCCCAAGTTAGTGACAGAGGTCACAGTAGAGAAGGAGCTCGAGAGAGCTCTTGAGGAGGGAGAGGTCTCAGAAGGATCAGGTAGTTCCTTTGAGAGTTAGGGCATCGAGTGCGTAAAATTGTGTGTTTTTTGGTTTTCGACATAACTTACCCTTTTATAGGGGTTGACGCTGGCACCATCACGTGGGTTTTCGTGAAGTCAGAAGGTCTGTTGAGCCATTGCGTGAATCTGGGCTGGTTGGTGGGTTATGTCCCATCAACAGCTAGGCTGTTGGGCGCACACGTCTGACGTTGTCGGGTAGCGCGCGTCAGAGAGGTAGTTTTTTAAACCGCTGGGGCTGATCTGGCGGGAACCGGGGGGTTCCGTCTTGTCAGGGCCGAGCTGGGTCGACATGAGATGGCTGAGGCCCGTCCAGCCGGCAAGGCAGTGCCGGGGCAGGGCCGAATCGGTGGACTTGGAGACGACGGGGCCGAGCCGGGCCGGCCGGGGATGGCCTTGGCTGACTCAGCGGGACCGAAGACACCGGGGGCCGAGTCGGGCCGGCCGGGGATGGCCTTGGCTGACTCGGCGGGACAGGGGACGCCGGGGCCGAGTCGGCCGGCCAGGGATGGCCTTGGCCGACTCGGCGGGACCGAAGATGCCGGGGCCGAGTCAGGCCGGCCGGGGATGGCCTTGGCCGACTCGACGGGACAGGGGACGCCGGGGCCGAGTCGGGCCGGCCAGGGATGGCCTTGGCCGACTCGGGGGACAGGGGACGCCGGGGTCGAGTCGGGCTGGCCAGGGATGGCCTTTGCCGACTCGGCGGGATAGGGGACGCCGGGGCCGAGTCGGGCCGGCCAGGGATGGCCTTGGCCAACTCGGCAGAACTGGAGCCGCCAGGGCTGAGTCGGGCCGGCCTGGGATGGCCTTGGCCTACTCGGCGGAATAGGAGACGCCGGGGCCGAGTCGGGCCGGCCTGGGATGGCCTTGGCCGACTCGGCGGAACTGGAGATGCCTGGGCTGAGTCGGGCCGGCCTGGGATGGCCTTGGCCGACTCGGCGGAACTGGAGACGCCGAGGCCGAGTCGGGCCGGCCTGGGATGGTCTTGGCCGACTCGGCGGGACCGGGGATGCTGGGGCCGAGTCGGGCCAGCCTGGGATGGCCTTGGCCGACTCGGCTGGACAGGAGACGCCGGGGCCGAGTCGGGCCGGCTTGGGAGGGCCTTGGCCGGCTCGACGGAACTGGAGACGCCTGGGCCGAGTCGGGCCGGCCTGGGATGGCCTTGGCCGACTCGGCGGGACCGGGGACGCCGGGGCCGAGTCGGGCCAGCCTGGGATGGCCTTGGCCGACTCGGCGGGACAGGAGACGTCGGGGCCGAGTCGGGCCGGCCTGGGATGGCCTTGGCCGACTCGGCGGGACAGGGGACGCCGGGGCCGAGTCGGGCCGGCCTAGGATGGCCTTGGCCGACTCGGCGGGACAGGGGACGCGAAGAAAGTGTCGGGGCTGAGCTGCTTAGAGAAGTAGGGGCCGGCTAGGAATTGGGGCCGCCTAGCTTGGAGAGGCCGGCCTTAGCGGGTGTCGGCCTTTGATGTGTCGTCCTTGGGGGCCTGCGCTGGAAACGACGCTGGAAGCCGAGGTTGGCGGCCAGCGCTGGAGCTCGTCGGCCTTTGGCCAGTGCTGGAGGCTGGCGCTGGAGACCGACGCTGGAGGCCGACGTTGGCGGCTGGCGCTGGAGCCTGTCGGCCTTTGGCCAGCGCTAGAGGCTGGCGCTGGAGGCCGAGGCTGGCGGCTGGCGCTAGAGCCTGTCGGCCTTTGGCCAGCGCTGGAGGCCGACGCTAGCGGCTGGCGCTGGAGCCTGTCGGCCTTTGGGGCCATCCAGAAATAAAAAATTTTACATTTCATGGGGTCAACTGGCCCCATCACTTAACAAAATTTGATACTCTTAAGGTAGTCAAATTCAAAGATCAATCATTCAAACTTTTAATAAATGAGGTCGCTTTTGTGTTACATCACTTGATGCTTTTATTTGTTCCTTACGTTGTCAAGTAAGCTTTTCAGCAAATGATCAAGAGGTGGTTATGCAATATTATTCAAACAGAATAGTGGACACTTGACCGTAACACTATCTTCCAAAAACTGATTCTTGATAGAAGGAAGAAATCACTAAAAACCACTTGAATCACAAGACTGGTGGAGAGTTAACATCTACAAAGAACCAACAAGTCCACAAAACAACTTGGCTTGACTTAGAAAATAGAATGTCAAACTTTATATCAAGTTACAACACAAACCAAGGTCAAGCTGCAATGTTGGTATAAATGACCGTCAGGCAAATAAGCTTTGATTTGTACAATTAAGACATAATCTGCCACTAACAAAAACCATTCCATTTGGTTAAAATATCATTAATTTACATTTAATTATATATCTAGCTAAACCCAGATGCTTACAGGTGAATGGAATATATATTCCCAAGCTTGGAATCATCCCATACCTCAAATGGATATCATGCAGTGCATGATTGCGAGCACATTAGAGGGGATAAGGAACATGGTTGATGCTGCGTTTCCCTCGAGTAGCCGGTGGCGATCTCTTTTTTCCTTCCGGGCAATAACTGGCATCCTAACTCCTAGGGCGAGGGTGGTGGGGCGAGGGGCAGTAGGGGGGCTTCGAATGGGGTGGGTGGGGTGGGGTGGGGTACAAGCAGAGGGCCAATGATTGCGCGACGTGGGTGTCGGGGGCCGAGCGGACAGCATGACACGCACGACCGGCCTCCGCGGCCCACGCCTTTCCGTGGAGTGTTCGCACGTGCTGGGGCACGACATGTTGGCCCACGTGAGTCCTCCCTGGTTTCCCTCCCGCTTCCACGTGAACCCCCACCCCACCCTGTCCCCTCTCGGCTCGGCTCGGCTCGGCTCGGCTCATAAATGATATAATATGTGGGAGGGGAGGGGGCCGTGCCTCCAGAGCTTGTGGCGACTGGCGAACCCTCGGATCCGGTTCATGTGAGCCGACGCCAGATGTCCGAGAAGTCCCTTAATGGAGGATCGTTGGGAGTTACGCCGGGCGGTTTTGCTTGGGGAAGGAAGGGGATGGTGGTTCCGCGTATTAAAGAAGGGTATTTATCGAAGGGCCCTTCACGCGTACCGTGCGTGCTACCTGGGACTGGGTGAGAGGTCTGAGGAGCGTGAGCGAGCCCACCTCCCTTCCCTTGCTGCGGTTTTATTTCTTCCACCCCCGCAAATGGACAAAGGAAGCGTCAGAGCAAGAAGGGAAGTGTCGACTAGGGACATCCGCAGTCAAATCATGCAAAACAAAAGCTGTTTTATTGGTGTTGCTATCAGTGGTAGAACTGTTATTACCGGTGGTGTCCCACGTGTTGCATGATATATATTAATGAGAGGGAGGGGGAAGCGGATTAAGAAAGGAAGTGATGACGCTCGCTTATGTCATTTGCTTGTAATAGATAGATTTGAAGGTTATATAATTTACCAACAGAATGTATATATTAAGTGAGTTATACAAATTGGACTCATTTTAAGCCAGAAAGAATACCCTTCAGATTAATCCTTATAGGGTAAGTGAAATTGATTAGGTTTTATTTTTGCTGTAATCTATTAGAATTTTGTACAACATACACCAACGATTTGTTCATACGTGGAGCAAAAATAAAACCTAATCAATTTATAATACTCAATTACAGAAAATTCTAATAGAAAGACCAATCAAACTAGATCAATGTTTGCAATTACAATTCATATGGATTGAGCACAACAAAAAATTTAATCTACAATTAATTAAATTTAAGCACTAAATTGCAATAAATGATGCAAAAATGTCCTATCACATGTATGGAGGAGAGATTCGCTCGCTGCTAGGTGACAACAACATAGAAACCAGTCTGATGAAATGAGATGATGATGGAAGGTTAATATTGATGGCAGCGGAAACGGTAGATGGATGATGGTTAATGATGATGTGATGATGGTTGGAGGGGTCTCCACTGGTCCCAGCTTCCAGCATCAAGCAGCTGATGCTGGTACGCTGCGGGACACAATGATATGGGCGAGTATGCGAACTGGCCTTGAGTGGTGTGGGGGCTCACCCATGCATGCTCCCTCTCCCTCATCACCCTATCCCACATATCGACATCAAGACCAGTAATAATTGCACAACTCAAAGGCAATGATAGACATGGATTGGTTCAGCATGTAATGCAATCATGAGGGGTGCGCGGCTCCCCCCTGACATCACGCCACTCATCTGCCACTCCTCACGCGCCCAAGAGCAAGAAACTCGTTTCTCTCTCTCTCTCTTTGAAAAAAAAAAAAAAAAAACTAGTTAGATAGATTGCCACAAGAGTGAAGGGTCAACAGGCTGGTGGTGGAGCCGCTGCTGGTTTCCGGGGCTCGGTGGACGAGCGAGCCACGGGTTTCTCATGGAAGAAGGACGGACCCAGGGGGGTTAACCAGGGTTAAAGGCCGGCCTTGGAATAGGGTTTGGGTTCGGGAGCAGCCATGATTGCGATAATTGGGGAGCCCCTGACACAGGTCATGATTGAAGGAAGAGACCGCTATTTAAAACCCCCACGCCCCCCTCCCCCTGGCCAGTGGCCTCTTCATAACTCCTTCCCCTCATTCCTTCTAACCAAACCCCAATTCCCCCTTTCTCCCGTTCAGCCGCTTTTCCTATCTCTTTCTTTCTGTTCCGTGATTCATTTGCAAACCTTAACCCTAAGCTTTGGAGAGAGAAAGGAAAGGAAAGGAAAGGAGGAGGAGGCTAAGAGGGAAAAGGTGAAGCAAGGAGGAGTAAAGATAAAAGTGATAAAAGGGGTTGCTCGCTAGCCCGGTCAATTAAAGATGATGGTGGAAAAGGAGGATCTAGGCTCAGCCTCAGCCTGAGCTCGCCGGAGAGTACTCCGTTTCCTCTCCAGCTCAATCTCATGCCGCCTCCTTCCTCTACCTCCCAATGGAGCGACCTCCTCGCCTCTTCGGGTAGCTTTTCCATCTAGATCTACGCTTTTCTTTCCAGATCTGAGGATTCTGTCGAGTGAGAATCACGGATCTGTGAGGTTTGTACATGGAATCTGAAGATTCGATGTGTTTTGGGTTGCAGAGAGGAGAACGGACGGGCCGCTACTGAGAGGGATCGATGTCAACCGGGCGCCGGCTGCGGAGCGGGAGTGCGAGGAGGAGGCGGGGGCGTCGTCGCCCAACAGCACGGTTTCTAGCGTCAGCGGGAAGCGCGGCGGCGGCGGCGGAGGAGCACGAGGCGGAGCCCGCGTGCTCCCGAGGGATCTCCGACGAGGAGGACGGCGAGGGCTCCCGCAAGAAGCTCCGGCTCTCCAAGGACCAGTCCGCCATCCTCGAGGAAAGCTTCAAAGAACACAACACCCTCAACCCCGTAAGCCCACACTTCCCTTTAAAATTCTCCTGGCCTCTTAATTCCCAGGTCTAGCTCGATCGGGAATGATAGAAAACTTTGCAATCTTCCCGAGAATAATAATGACCCTGCGTGTTTCTATATATCTGCTAACGATAACAGAAGCAGAAGCTGGCGTTGGCCAAACAGCTCAACCTGAGACCACGACAGGTGGAAGTGTGGTTCCAGAACCGAAGGGCGAGGTCTGAACCTTTTTGTCTTATTTGATTGGGGGCATTTCAGGAAGAAAACATGTTACATAGTTTTTGATGATTCTAAGACTAACAGAGCGGTTTCCTCTCTGGGTCTGGCATATATATGAATATAATCCAGGACGAAGCTGAAGCAGACGGAGGTGGACTGCGAGTTCCTCAAGAGGTGCTGCGAGAATCTCACAGAAGAAAATAGAAGGCTCCAGAAGGAAGTCCAGGAGCTGAGAGCTTTAAAGCTATCGCCTCAGTTCTACATGCACATGACCCCTCCCACCACCCTAACCATGTGTCCTTCCTGCGAGCGCGTCTCCAACTCCACAAATACCGCCACCGCCTCAACACCGTCCGCAGTGGCACCGCCACCCGATCACCATCCTCTCCTCCACCACCACCACCACCACCACCGTCCGATCCCCATCGCTCCTGCTGCGGCTTCCGCCACCCCGACTCCCTGGGCCCCGATACCCCTTCGCCCGTCCTTCCTCGACGCCGCTCCGCAGCATAGCTAAACTGGATATATACGAAACCAAAATCATCAGCAGCATGACCAGCTTATTCCACAGCGTGGTTAATTTATTTTGAAGCTGATGATATATCTTGCGATATGCTAGAGTGGATGCCATGGATGACACTGCATGATATCTTTTTAAGTGTTTTGTTGTTGTTATTGATGATGATGATGATGATGTTGGGGGGTGGGCAAGTGATGTGGAGGGAGACACTCCGTCAGCTTTTCTTTTTTGACGGGGGAATTCCTTGGCCTGTCTTTCTCGGCAACACTTTTTCTCTCTCGGTCTTTCCTCTATTTTATTTGGGGAGATACTCCAGAGGATCTAATTAAGAGGCGGTGGGAGTTTCTCAGACTCTCAGTCAAAAAGTCTTTCTTTTTCTTTTTTTTTTTAAAAAAAGAGAGAAAAAAACTCTATAAAAATGTGAAGTTCTTTTGATTTATAATTACTGGAACTTGTATGATGTAAAGCAGGGCTTCTTTCTTTTCTCTCTGTCCCTCTCGTTCTCATATTTTAAATTAGTTTCAATATTGTGTGTATTCTCATGAGTGCTATCGATCGCAAATTGTACGTACGTACGTTGTTTATAATTTCTGCCGCATGTGCCATTGGACTAGATCGGTTGGTCTGTTGCGGTGTACGTTTGGTGGGCACGTAATTGGGGAGGATTCACTAGCTAATCTAAAACAAAGAAATTAACTAAGTATAAAATACAAGGCCATAGATAGTATCCATCCTAATCATCTGTTCATATAAAATTAGAGAGGGTCTGATCGATCATGCTGGGTTGGTGATGAATGCAATCATTTACGTAGCTAGCGATAGATAGCTGACACCGCCACGAGACAAGGTGATGAATGCAAGTGGGTGCGGGATGTGACTGTGAGTCACTTGTTCGTTAGTATTTGGCCGGGTTCAAAGTTCCGGATGTGTTATTATTATTATTATTATTTTTTCCTTGGGGACCACAACGAATGCCTGCCATAACTCGG
Organism: Calamus simplicifolius; assembly: GCA_900491605.1. Taxonomy (NCBI): domain Eukaryota; kingdom Viridiplantae; phylum Streptophyta; class Magnoliopsida; order Arecales; family Arecaceae; genus Calamus; species Calamus simplicifolius. Next base: position 551,890 of record UESW01004153.1, read on the forward strand.
GCAGCAAAGCTGGGACGAGGCTTACTTAGAATAATGGGCGCCTCTGGTTCCGAAGGTCTGCCTCCATCTTTTCCTTTGTTTGGCCGCGGCCTTCTTTTTTTCTTTCTTTCTCTCTCTCTCTTGTTTTTTTTTATAGATTTTACTATAATATAATTTTCCTGTTTTAGAGAAGACCACGACTCACGTGGGCGGTGGATGGATGCTGGGGTGATGAATCGGAGGACAGACGAGACAGTACTCTTTATTAGGAGTCGGATTATTAGTATGATTGACGTTACGTGTACCCTTTTAACTGCCCTTTAATTTGACCGGTGTGGGAGTGCGGGGGGGGCGGCCATCTTTTTCGGTCCAACAGCGAACCGGCTGCTATCCTCGCCCTCGGTTAGAGAGGACCACGCGATGATTAAAAATAGAGAGTCAAGGGTTTAGGTTAGATATTTGGAAATGCCTCCCGCGAGTAATTCATTTGGATAAACATCATTGTCCTCCCCCTTGACCTTGAGCGATGCATGCCTATCAGTTATTATTTTGTTCCGACTTTTTCGGCACTCTAATATATATATTTGCTTTGTATACATGGGACCCAAAAATTATTATTACTAGTAGATGCGACCCATTGATTATGACTTACACCGGATGAATGAAACGTAGAAGCACCTCCTCAGGTGTTTGTAATCAAATTTTTTATTTAACTAACTAATTATACACATGCCATTTGTTAAGCAAACTTTCTAATGGCATATGCCTAACAAATTGCGCCTATACAAGTTTCATCTCTGCAAAATTTATGTATCAATAAGGAGGTCCGCATTGAATGTTTTTAAGAAGCCTCGCATGTTTAACAATTAAAATTCATTGTTTTTTTGTTTTTTCTTAATGTTAGCAATTATAGGCTGGATTATATCCACCATGTTACATGATAATGCCAAATGAGTTGAGATGGCAAGTCTAAGCTTGTTGGCACCGATAAATGGTAAGAACATGATGGACTAAACTAATGATCTATTGGGATTATGTAAAATCATATTAGGATTAGGATTTTGGTTGGGCGAACTTGGTACAATTATAAAGATTTGGTTGAGTTAGATTGGATTTTGTTAATTTCATGCAAGGTGATTAGATAATGACTTCCTTGACATGATCTGAATATATATAGAGAAAGAGAAAGAGAGCTAAATTTAATTTGCTATATTTAGATATAGCTAAATTTAAATCCGATCATCTCTCCATTCTACGATTCATATAGTTCATACATTCAAAAGATGAAAAAAATAGGATGATCCTGAGATCGTATAGATCTAGGGGTAGAAGAGAAGTTCATATTTTGAACTTTGTTATATTTGAATATAGGTAAGTCCAGCTATATATATATATATATATCATAATTTACACATAAATACTAATTTTATATTAAACTACTATATTTCAATTTCTTATGAATCTAATTTACCAAACATTTTTAGAAAAGGAATGCAAGAACCGGTGGCAACTGAGGGCTGGTGATCAGATTTCATTTCGGCGGAGGACTCTGTTTCTTTTGCCTTTATCTGGATTCGTTTGCTCAACTTGCCAATGGAGTATTGGACTGAAGATATCCCGAGATCCATCCTCTCGCCGGTGGGTCTCTAGGTCTTCTCCGATTCCTCAACAATGGCGAGGAACAGAGGTGGATTCGCACGGGTCTGTGTCCATGTTGATTTGACGAGAACGCTTCAGCCGGTGGTCCGTGTGAGGGGATCCCGTGCTCCCATTTGGCAAATGTTTGTGTATGAACATCTTGAGGGAATTTGCTGCAGTTGTGGGTCGTTGCATCTCAGCAGGACTCTGATTCTTCTTCGGCTCTCTCTTGCTATGGGCCCTGGATGGTGGCCCTTCATCAACGAAGGGCTTCTCAGGGTCCTGTGCCGGCTGTGAAGAGGAAGCTACCAACAGCATATATATGCTGCTCCTCCTGCTTCTTCGAAACCTAATGGTTTAGCTCTCGGTTCCTCTGCTCCGGGAATGGGTCAGGCTGAGGGTTCCTCTGCTCCAGGTACGGGGTAGGCTGAGAAGGGCTAGAGGGAGCCTACAAAATTAGCCTGTCAGCGTCTTCATAAAGTTGGTAAGGCCCTGGACTCTCATGTTCTTCATGTGGGTCAGCAGGGAGTGGGGATGAAGTCAGGGAACCAAGGTGAAGGTGATGTGCCAGTGGAAGGGGTATGTGCCAGTGTTACTGAGACTGTATCAGCTGGGAAGATGAAGGGAAAGCATTTGGTGTGTGTCGGTTTTACTGAAACAGAAGGGGGCTCTATGTCTGAATTTCAGCCTGAGACCAGTAACCCTTAGCCAAGCCTGAATGGTAATCTAGTCACTGATAATTCATTTGCCATTCTTGGCACAATCAATTGGGTTGGACAGCTTGTGGACGGATGGGATGCTAACCCGGGTCCTTTGAAGAGAGTCAGGTCGGCGGAGACACAATATCATCGAGTTATCTCAAAATTCGATAACAGAAAAAGGAAAAACTCCTGTGGTCAAATCCAACATTTTAGTTACTCAAAAATCAGCTTGGACCCTATGGTTTCGGCTGACTCGAGTGGTTAGCCTTTGGGTGGTCAAGGCGTTGTCCAAGTTGGTGAGATAGTTGTGCATTCCTAGCCAACTATCTTGGAGGGACGAAGCCATGACTCTATAGTCTCTAGACTCAAGGAGGCTATTCAGGGATAGGGTACGAATACCCCGATCTCTGTTGCGAGTCCCCAGGTGCTTGAGGCTGAGATACAAATGGAGACAGAAACTTTGGAGCCTAATGGCAATACCCTACCTTTAAAGTGCCTTTCTGACAATGGTATGATGGAGGACTCGTCTGGGCCCTAGATCCCCTTTATTATCAAATGAAAATTTTTCTATGGAATGTTAGAGGAGCTCGAAAACCCTCGTTTCGATCCTCTTTTGGGAGACTGATTCTGTTACATAAGTTTGATATTTGTGTTCTTATGGAAACCCGATTATCGGATGATAGCTTGGTTCGATTTAGGAGATAGATCGACAGATCCTGGTCTTCTTATGCAGTGAAGTCAGTGGGCCTTTCGGAAGGTATATTAACTATTTGGCGTAATACCTCCATCAGGGTGAATGCCTTTCATCAGTGCAATCAGCAGGTTGCTCTTGTCATCTCTGAAGAAAATTCTGACCCCGTGCTCTTGTCAGGAGTCTATACTAGTACCGATTTCTGGGAGAGGAGGACTGAACTCCTCTCTCTTCTTGCTCAAGGACTTCCATTCATAGTTGCTGGTGATTTTAACTGTATCGTTGGGGCCAATGAAAAGAAAGGAGGAAGACAGGTTGGTGGCTCAGTAGAGATTTCTGAGTTCAGGTCCTTTATCTCTACTGCTGGATTGTTAGATTTGGAGATTTTGGGTCCCCAATTCACTTGGTGTAATAATCGCCCAGGTTCTGCTCGTATGTGGGAGAGACTGGATAGAGTTATGGTCTCAGCCCAATGGCTTCTAAAGTTCCCTCTGACTGGTAAATGCCAAACCCGAGAGATAATGGACCAGTAGCCAGACTGATTTCTTTTACTCTACTGTGGGGCTTTGTCAGGGGTGCCCTTTATCCTCTTTTTTGTTCATATTAGCGGCGGATGATCTATCTCATGCGTTATATCAGGCACAGTACGATCGCCACATTGCCCCTTTCATGGCGGGCCCCCTTAGTCCCTTGGTTTTGCATCTCCTGTTTGTGGATGACTGTATATTGTTGGGGTAGGCTAATATTCATAATGCGACCATCTTTGATTATTATTCAAAGCTATTGTCAGGCTTCTGGTCAGAAGGTCAATCTACACAAGTCTATAATTTGTTTTAGCCCGGAGAATAGAAGTACTATTAGGGAAGTCATCCTCCATACCTTGGGCATATCTAGTCAGGCTAATCATCTATTATATCTAGGGATTCCTATTATGGAAAGATGACCTCACAGTAGTGATTATGTTAATATTGAGTGGCGGGTTCATGATCGTATTGATGGCTGGCATGTCACTAGTTTATCTATGATTGTGAGGATTATCCTTATACAATCGGTTCTTACTTTTCTTTCTATGCATCTCCTATCCAATACTGCTATCCTGATTATTTGTCTGAGAAGGCTAGAGCGATGTTTTTGGGACTTTCTTTGGGCTTTTATGCAGGATGGTCATGGGATTCATCTACTGGCATGGGATACTGTTTGTATGCCTATTTACAAAGGTGGTCTGGGTATCCAATCCTTGACAGTTCGAAGAGAGGTTCTGTTTACTCGACACACTTTGCGGCTTCTACTTAACCTGCACTATTTTGGAGTTCTTTCATGTGGACTAGATATGGAGACTGGATCCCCTTTATGGACTTTCAGCATTCTCATGGGTATTCCTTTTTTTGGAATGAGGTTTGTCGGTATGTCCCGACTATTATGAGCAACATCTCGTGAATGATAGGAGATGGCTCCTTGGTTGATGTTGTTTAGGATATGTGGATTGCTGACCTTCCCCTCTCTCGATGGCCTACTTTTATTAGCATTGATATTCCAAGCAGGATGAGGATTAAGGATTTGATCTCCTAGGATTCCTTTGTTTGGCACACCTCTACGGTTACTCGATTCTTTGGTGAGGAGTTCTCCCGTTGGATCCTTGCCATTCTGCTCATTCCGAGGCATGTTGCTGACATCAGACTATGGCGTAGATCATGTTTGCCTTAGGCTCCTACCAGGGACCTGATGAATATTTATAGGCCTCCACCGCAATGTATGATGGAAGCTGGGTGGATTTGGAAGCTCCCCATTCATCCTAGGGTTCAGCTCTTTATGTGGAAGCTTTTGTGGGATTATCTTCCTACTTGTTTTCTACTCTCTGGTAGGGGCCTGTCCATCCAGACTACTTACCCTTTGTGTGGACAGAAGGAGAAGACTACTGACCACATCATCTTTACTTGCCCCAGAGCTAGGTAGATTTGGCAAGGATGGGCTACTGCTGTAGAGCGGATGATGTGGGTTCTTCGAGACCCCTTTTCCTGCATGTTCTTTGGAGGGGCAGTCAGTAGAAGGCTGACCTTTGGGCTGCGATAGCTTATCAGATCTGGCTCTCATGGAATCTTTTTATCTTCATCGACGAGTCCATACCTTTCCTTAGGATTGTGCGGATAGCCAAGTTTTTATCGGCCGAATTTTCTCTCCATCGAAATGCTTCTGTGATTGACAGCTCTGGCCACTGGGAATCCCATACTGCTTCGGCAGCGGACCGACATACGGTCTTCATCTCTTGGGAGCCCCCCTCCAGGGTTTATCAAAATCAACTTTGATGGAAGTCTTCGAGATAGGCTTGTTGGCTTAGCTTTTGTTATTCGTGGGTCTCACGGAGCTTTGCTGGCAGCAGATGGCTTTGGCATTCTTGACTCCTCAGTTCCTTTGGCCGAGCTCTATGCAGCTTGGGCCGGTATTTCCTATGCTATTAGGATTCTGCATGTTCATAGCCTTCTTATTGAGGAAGATTCTCTTACGGTTATCTGCTGGCTTCGGAAGGATAGCTACTATTAAACACCCATCAGTCCACTGCTTCTCGACATATGGTCTAGCCTTTGGGATGTTTACAGTGTTCAGTCCGTTATATCTACCATGAAGCTAATTCTATAGTTGACTGGGTAGCAGCATCTGTTGTTCATCATGTAGATTTTTGGGTTTAAAAATAGAATGACCCTTGTCCTTTTGTACTTAAATAAATACTATATTCTGATCTATCTGGACTGACTCGCATTAGAATAGTGTGATTGTCCGCTTGTACTTAAAAAAAAAAGAATTTACTAGATAGAGTATAATAATTGGCATTGCTTTACAATGTCAAATAATCAACAACATTTTTTAAAAGATTCAATGCATATTCCATATTTCATCTGTTTTGCATTTTTGAAAAGATCACGTGCAAATTCCATATTTCATCTCTTTTTGTTTTAATACTAGTTTTTGTTCACCCAATTGATGTCAATATCAACATTTATCCACAATGCTCAATTCTCACTTAGTGCAATATGAATTCTCATATACATATATATATTCATAAGAAAGTTTAAGAAAATCCTGCACTTAAGCAAAATGAAAGAAATACATTGTAAATGAAAGAATAGTCATAATGTGTTATAGAACATTTTTGTTTAGTTGTGAAGATTCAAAATTCCAAAAAATGGTAGAGAATTAACCATGAATTTGGCAAGATTAAAGGCGACTACAGTACCATTATGTGCGATAAGAGTTTTTAAAACTCAACTCATCTAAGCCTTTTTCCCAACAAAATAGGGTTGGCTACATGAATCTGCTTCCTTCACTTTGCTTTATTCAGAACTAAGTTGACACTTAAATTATAAATAGTTATATCTTTTTTAATTATTTTTATTCATGTTAGTTTAAGTCTACCTCTACCTCTATCATTACCAGAAACTGTTAAGAGATCACTCTTTCTATTTAGAGCATTTAAAGGTCTTCGTTGTATATATCCAAACCTAATCGATTTTCTCTCATTTTATCATCAATTGGGGTTATTCCTATTATTTATTGTATTGTTTATTTCTAATTCTATCTTTTAAAGTTTTACCACATATCCATCTTAACTTGATATTTCTGCTATACTTAATTTATTCATACGTTGTTTCAATATTGCCAAACACTTTGTTGTATACAACATAACTGACCTCATAGCGGCTTTATAAAATCTTTCTTTCAATTTTAATAGGATGCATCGATCATACTATTGGGACCCTCCCTGATTCATGCCTACTTATAGTAATTGGGTAGAGTTCTACTAATCTTTATGTTAATCACCATAAAGCCCAAGTGAACCCTATCCAATTGCCATAAGTTACATGCACAATTTCTTGTTCTATTTAAAACATGGTAGTTTAAACTTCATTCACAATCTTTATTATAAAGATCATACTCATCATCATTCTACAATAACATCACCTTTCACTTCCCGTTCAAGTTTAAAATATATCACAATGTTACAATTTCATATATATATACATAGCTATCTCGAATACTACCCTTAATATACAGATCATGCCATAGTCCCATTACACCAAAGGACTTCTTCAAAAGCTAGAAACTCCAATAAAACTATCAAATCAAGGCCAACATGATAAAATGCTGAATGCTCAAAGCCCAATTTTCAAGATTGCAATTAGTTATCGCTGACTTGAAATACAAAAATTTCAACGATAGAGGGATAAGACCTAAGTCCTAGTGACTAGATAGCCATCTAACAATCAAAAAACTAAGAACCAAATCATAAAGCAAATATAAACATTTTATATATGATAACCTAAAAGTTAGTTTATGCTTCCAATAATACAACTTAGATAAAGAAATGCCACTTTTGTCAAATCTTATGATGCTGGATTGTATGTGCTACCACTAAGGTACCTCTCTACAGTTGCCCTCCTATAAGGGTGCTCTTAATGGGTGAGTGTATTGAGCGCCGAGGATCCCCGTGCCACATGATACCCCTCACATGTGCAATTCATCCCAGGTATGAGCTTGCCCCTTTTTCTTGGACCTCCTGCTTGCTTACTCCATGAGCCTATATTTCTGTGCCCCCTTGGGCTATATAGTAACCTATCTCTTTACCGAGCTATGATTCATTGCCCCTCGGGCTGCTTTCAATCTGCCCCACTGGACTGATCTAGCTTATACTTCCCTTAGCATCGGGATCATAATACGATCGAATCGCAAGGAGGTATCGGTTATAAGTAGTGTGCAATGCTCATACTATGATACAGTTTATAGGGTGATCAGACCCATAGGTGGCTTAATGCTCTTATGATGCATGCTTTGGAAATAATCAAAATACACGTATAACTCAAACTTATACTTTCTTTAAAATATTTTATCCTTGCATGCCCATGCATTGCTTGAAACATATACCAAAATAAGTTTATAAGCTAAACTTAAGTAAGCCATACTTTCTTGAAAACATTGCTATACATTAATGCCCATGCTTAACTTTCAAGTATAAATCTGAAAGATAAGTTCCATACTTTCTTTAGACATCTGTTTTTACCCCAAAACAAACTTTTTATTAAACTCTATGCTTTGTTTTGGAACATGCTGTATACTCATACTTTGTTATAGAACATGCTATAAGCTTATGTTTTTCTAAAACTCATGCTTTGCTTTAGAACATGTTATAAGCTCATGCTTTTCTTTAAACTCATGCTTTGTTTTAGAACATGCTATAAGCTCATGCTTTTCTTTAAACTCATGCTTTGCTTTACTTTGCTTTAGAATATGCTATAAGATACATCATGAACTTGGTTCTCATTTTCTTGAAGAACAATGGAAGAATTTCTTAGCTCCTCTCTTCACCTAGGCTGATCAAACCACCAAGACTTTCTTCCCTCCTCCTCCTCCTTCTTCTTCCTCTCTTCTTTCCCATGGCTGAAATCTTCTCCTTCTCTTCTATGGTCAACACCATCTTCCCCCTTCACCCCTTTTTTCTTTCTTACGGATGGATGAAGTCAAGCAAGTTGGTGGGTCTGTAATACTTTAAGAAAAATTCCATTCTACCCTTCCTTCTTTCTCTTCTTCGCTCGTTTTCTCTTCTCTTCCACTGCCTCTCTTCTCTCTTTCTTTTTGTTTCTTATGGTAGATAAAAGTGGGTTTTTAATGCCTCTTGAAAATTATCATGTTACCTCCTTCACATTCTTAAGTCACTTTTTAAAGTCCACATGACACTCTCTCCACCATGATAATTTGCCCTTGAAAAAATCTTCAAAATACTTTTAGAAAACTTCTTTTCCTTTTATGCCCTTGGCAACTTTCAAATGACTTTGAAACTTTCCTTTTATGCCCTTTACTGATTTGTTAAATTATCTTTGGCTAAATTTCAGCTTTGCCCTTGCACTGACATATTTTTTTATTTTTATATTACTTAGTGCTAGGCACATATCCCTCCATCAAATATTTTCTTGCTTTATATTGCTTACATGCAGAGCATCTCATTTCTACCCATTGCTTATCAGGTTTTCATCCTTCGATTTTCATCATGATTTCATCAATATTTGCTAAAAAAATTAAATTTTAAACTCTAGCTTCTTTAGTCTAATTTCTCATGCCAGAAAGCTAAACTAATAATAAATTCATGCATAGAATGACATACAAGGCTTTTAAGTATGGGGTATTACACATACAATACTTTCAAAGCACTCTTCCACTTAATTCATCCTACTTTAACTCTATGATTTACATCTTCACCTATTTTACCTTTTTGTTTGATAATGATCCTAAATACCTAAATCTTTTACTCCTTGGTATCTCTTCGCGTACAATCTTTACTATCTCTTCATTTATATTTCTACTTTCACTAAAATTATATTTTATGTATTCAGTTTTATTTCTACTAATCTTGAAACCTTTAGATTTTAAAGCCTTTCTACAAATCTTCATATTTAATTTCATCAATCAATACTATATCTTCTGTAAATAACATGCACTATGGGATATCATCTTGAATATATTTTGTTAATTCATCCATAACTAGTGTAAAAAGATACGAAAATAAGAAAAATTTTTGATGTAAACTTACAGTAGTTAAAAATTTACTAGTTTCTCCTATTGTTATTTTAACAAAAGTTATTGCTCTATCATATATATATCTTTTATCAATTCTATATACCTTTTGGTAATTTCTTTTTTCTCTAAGACCTACCATATTATTTCTCTAGAAACTCTATCATATTCTTTCTCTAAATCAATAAAAATCATATAAAAGTCTTTTTTTTCTATACCTCTCCATCAATCTTCTTAAAGATAAATAGATTCTATGATCGATCTTTGAGGTATAAATCCAAATTGATTATTTGACACCAAAGTTTTAACTCTTATTCAATATTCTATTACTCTCTTGCATAATTTTAAAATATGACTTATTAACTTAATCCCTCTATAATTTGCATAGTTTTGAATATCTCTTTCATTTTTATATGGATATTAATATACTTTTTTTAATCATTTGGCATTCTTTAGTTCCTACAATCTTGTTAAATAAATTGGTTAACTATATGTCTTCAATTTCTCTTAAGTCTTCAAACTTCAATAGGGATTGTATCTGTTCCTAATGCCTTTATATTTTTTATTTTATTCAAAGATTTTAATCTTAAGCATACTAAATTTATAAAAAAAATTATTTTTATTTATTACTCTCAGGCTATCATGTTCTTTTATCCTTAAAATTTACTAAATAATTTTTATTTAATAATTTTTTAAAATAACCTTTTTATTATTCTTTTATCTATTCTTATTTTACTAAGACTCTTTGATTTTCATCTTTTACACATTTAATATAATCAAGATCTTTTCTTTTCTTTTCTTTTATCTTTTCTAGTTTATATAGTCTTTTCATTTTTTTTTATATTTAGTCTATTATATAAATCTTCATAAGCTTTAAGTTTAGAATTGTTTACCATCTCTTTAGCTTCTTTCTTTGCATTCTTATACTTTTTTAGCAATAAAAGTTTTTCTTAAAAAAATTATTTTGATAGTTAAACATACAAACATGGAATTCTAGAGTTACATGCATAAATGAAAATAAATTATTAAGAAAATGCCCTAAACCACTTAAAGAAATTAAGATACTACAACGAGGTAACAACAAATTCAAATTTTTAGTTCTTTATTTTTTTTCAATGATTCATTTAAGTTTTTCCTTTATATAAGTCATACAGCCAGCACATATTATTTATCACTAAAATATAAGATTAAGAAAAAAATTATAACTTTCTTTTTTTCGAATACCTCCCAAGCCAAGAAGTTCAGCTACGAAGTTAGCCATTTAAAGATTTTTTTTAAATACCTGTCAAGGAAAAATTCAAATTTATAATAATTATCATTATTATTAAATCTTCCACTTCATGGATGGGACTATGAGAAAGGAAAGGAGTGGGATATGGAATCTAGAAAGAAGTGTAGAACAAGCAACTAGCACTATAAGAAAATACTGAAATAGCGATGCAAATTTAGCGACATAATTATGCGTCGCTAAATTGCGACCACTTTGCGACGCCTCTGTGATAACAAAATATTGCGACGTAATTAGCGACGCATTAGCGACTCAATAAACCAAAAAATCAAAAAAATTAATTTTTTTATTTAGCGACGTAAATAATGCATCGCAATATTTTAAATTAATTTTTATAAAATATAAATATGGGAAAAAATATTGCGACGCAACTTAGTGCGTCGCAATGTTTTAAAAGAATTAAATATGTTAAATAGCGACGCATTAGCGATGCAATAAATCAGAAAATTAAAAAATTATTTTTAATTTAGCGACGCACCAATGCATCATAAATAATTTAAATGAAATTAAATTTTATAAATTATAAATATTAAAAAAAATATTGCGATGTAACTCAGTGCGTCGCAATGTTTTTAAAAAATTAAATATATTAAATAGCGACGCATTAGCGATGTAATAAACCAAAAAATTAAAAAAATTATTTTTAATTTAGTGATGCAACAATTACGTCGCAAATAATTTAAATAAATTAAATTTTATAAACTATAAATATTAGAAAAAAATATTGTGACGCAACTCAGTGCGTCGCAATGTTTTAAAAAAATTAAATATATTAAATAGCGACGCATTAGCACGCAATAAACTAAAAAATTAAAAAAATTATTTTTAATTTAGTGACGCACCAATTGCGTCATAAATAATTTAAATAAAATTAAATTTTATAAACTATAAATATTAAAAAAAAAATTACGATGCAACTCAGTGCGTTGCAATGTATTTAAAAAAATTAAATATTAATTAGCGACGCATTAGCGACGCAATAAATCAAAAAAATAGAAAAATTATTTTTAATTTAGCGATGCACCAATGCGTCGCAAATAATTTAAATAAATTAATTTTTATAAAGTATAAATATAAGAAAAAATATTGCGACGCAACTCAGTGCATCGTAATGTTTTTTCAAAAATTAATTATGTTAAATAGCGATGCATTAGCGATGCAATAAATCAGAAAATTAGAAAAATTATGTTTTAATTTAGCGATACACTTGTTGCGTCGTAATTATTATAAATAAATTAATTTTTTATAATATAATTATCATATTAAAAAATATGATGCAATTCTTTGCATCGCAATGTTTTTAAAAAAATTAATTATGTTAAATAGCGATCGGTCCAAAATCGATCATGGCCGATCGAAATCAGGGCTTGGATCGATCGCAACCGTCAGATCGTCGCCGATCGAACCGATCGCCACGGTCCGAGATCGGTCGTGGCCGATCAGGATCACGGCTTGGATCGATCGCAATCATCGGATCGTCGGCGATTGGACAGATCGCCACGGTCCGAGATCGGTCATTGCCGATCGGGTCAGGGCTTGGATCGATCGTAACCGTCGGATCGTCAGCGATCTCGGACCGATCGCAACGGTTCGGGATCGGTCGTGGCCGATCGAAATCAGGGCTTGGATCGATCGCAACCATCGGATCGTCAGCGATCTCGGACCGATCGCATCGGTCTGGGATCGGTCATGGCCGATCGGGATCAGGGCTTGGATCGATCGCAACCATCGGATCGTCGCCGATCGGACCGATCGCCATGGTCCGAGATCGGTCGTGGCCAATCGGGATCAAGGTTGGGATCGATGGCAACCGTCGGATTGATGCCGATCTCGGATGGATTGCAACGGTCTGAGATCAGTCATGGCCGATCGGGATCACGGCCAGGATCGATCGCAACCGTCGGATTGTCGCCTATCGGATCGATCGCGACGGTCCGAGATCGTTCATCGCCGATCGGGATCGATCAGGGCTTGGATCGATGGCAACCGTTGGATCGACGCCGATCGATCCGATCGCCACGGTCCTCGATCGATCGTGGCCAATCGAGATCAGGGCTTGGATCGATCGCAATCATCGGATCGTTGCCGATCGGATCGATCGCCGTGGTCCGAGATCGGTCATGGCAGATCAGGATCAGGGTTGGGATCGATGGCAACCGTCGGATCGACGCCGATCGGTTCGATCACCACGGTCCGAGATCGATCGTGGACGATCGGGATTAGGGCTTGGATCGATCGCAATCATCAGATCATCGTGATCGGATCGATCGCCACGGTCCGGGATCGATTGTGGCCGATCGGGATCAGGGCTTGGATCGATCGTAACAGTCGGAATGTCAGCGATCTCGAACCAATCGCATCGGTATGGGATCGGTCATGGTCGATCGGGATCAGGGCCTGGATCGATCGCAACCGTCGGATCGTCAGCGATCTTGGACCGATCGCAATGGTCCGGGATTGATCGTGGCTGATCGGGATCAGGGCTTGGATCGATCGCAATCGTCGGATCGTCGCCGATCGGATCGATCGCCATGGTCCGAGATCGATCATGGCGGATCAGTATCAGGGTTGGGATCATGGCAACCATCGGATCGACGCCGATCGGTCCGATCGATCTCGGTCCGAGATCGATCGTGGACGATCGGGATCAGGGCTTGGATCGATCGCAATCGTCGGATCATCGCCGATCGGACAGATCGCCATGGTCCAGGATCGGTCGTGGCCGATCGGGATCAGGCTTGGATCGATGGCAACCATCGGATCGTCAGCGATCTTGGACTGATCGCAACGGTCCGGGATCGGTCGTGGCCGATCGAAATCAGGGCTCGGACCGATTGCATCGGTCTGGGATCGGTCATGGCCGATCGGGATCAGGGCTGGGATCGATGACATCCGTCGGATCGTCAGCGATCTCAAACCGTAGCGACATCGTAGCGACGCATTTTGGAAGAAAAAAATAAACAAATATTGCGACGCAATATTAGCGTCGCAATTATTTTTAGTAAATATAATTTTTATCAGTAATAATAAATAAAAGAAATATAATATTACGACGCATAAGTTGCGTCGCAATATTTTTTCTATAAATATATGTAATAAAAAAGTATAAAAAAAATATGTGACAAAATTTGTGCGTCGCAATTATTATCATAAATTACATATATTATCATTTAAAATATTAAAAAATTATTGCGACACCGTAGCGATGCATTTTTGAAGAAAAAAATAAACAAATCTTGCGACGCAATGTATGCATCGCAATTATTTTTAGTAAATATAATTTTTATCAGTATTAAAAATAAAAAATATATAATATTACGACGCATAAGTTGCATCGTAATGTTTTTTCTATAAATATCTATAATAAAAAGTATAAAAAAAATATTGCGATGCAATTTGTGCGTCGCAATTATTATCATAAATTATATATATTATTTATAAATATTAACAAATTATTGCGACACCCTAGCGATGCATTTTTGAAGAAAAAAATAAACAATCTTGCGACGCACTGTATGCATCACAATTATTTTTAGTAAATATATTTTTTATCAGTATTAATAAATAAAAAAAATATAATATTGCGATGCATAAGTTGCGTCACAATGTTTTTTCTATAAATATGTAATGAAAATGTATTAAAAAAATATTGCGACGTAATTTGTGCATCGCAATTCTTATCATAAATTATATATATTATCATTTATAAATATTAAAAAATTATTGCGATGCCCTAGCGATATATTTTCGAAGAAAAAAATAAACAAATCTTGCGATGCACTGTATGCATCGCAATTATTGTTATAAATTATTATTTTAATCATTTAAAAATATTAAAAAAATATTGCGATGCCTTAGCGATGTAATTTCTAGAAAATAAAAATAATTTTCCCGCTGGATATTGGCGCCAAGTTAGCGACGCATTAGCGACGCAATTAATTACGTCACAATTTTTTTCATAAAAATATAATAAAACCAAATTAACGATGGATTAGCGACGCATTGTTGCGTCGCTAATACATAATATTAAAAAAAAATTACGATCGATTAGCGATGCAATAATTTCTCATATATACATTCGGTCGGCCATCTCTTCTTCTTCCCCGTCTTGACCTAGCCGCCGCCCTCCCAGAAAAAATCCGGCTGCCACCATCCGCTGCTCCGGCTCCCCCCCTCTGGTGCTCCGGCTCCCGGCGATCTCCTCCAACTCCGGCATATCATCTCGACCGAGGTAAGCCCGCCACCCTCTTAAATTTTTTTTTTTTGTAATAATTTCCTTCGGCCACGGCCAAGACCGTGGCCGTCTTCCCGGCCACGGCAGCTGCCGTGGCCGGCAGTGGCCTGGCCACGGTGGCCAGGCCACAGTCAAAGAAAAAAAAAATTGGTTACAGGGTGGGGGGGAACCCCCCCCCCCCATTTTTTCTCCGGCCACGGCCGCTGCCGTGGCCGGCAGTGGCCTGGCAACGGTGGCCAGGCCACAGTCAAAAAAAGAAAAAAAATTTGGTAATAGGGGGGTGGGAAACCACCCCCCCATTTTGTCTCTCCGGCCATGGCCGCTGCGGTGGCCGGCAGTGTCCTGGCCACGGTGGCCAGGCCATAGTCAAAAAAAAAAAGAATTTGGTAACCGGGGGGGTGGGAACCACCCCCCCCCCCATTTGTCTTCTCCGGCCATGGCCGTGGCCGCGGCCGGAGAGCCGGCCACGGCCGCTGCCGTGGCCGGCAATGGCCAGGCCACAGTCAAAAAAAAAAAAAAAAATTGGGTAACGGGGGGGGGGGTGGGGGGTGGGGAAACCCCCCCCCCCCCCATTTTGTCTTCTCCGGCCACGGCCACTGCCGTGGCCGGCAGTGGCCTGGCCACGGTGGCCAGGCCATAGTCAAAAAAAAAAAAATTTGGTAAGAGGCGGGGTGGGGAACCTCCCACCCCCCGCCCCCCCCCCCATTTTGTCTTCTCGGCCCCTTCAATTAAAAAAAAAAATTTGGTAATAGCTAGGGGGCTTTTCCCCCACCCCGGATCAATTTAAAAATATTAACACTCATAAAAAAAATTAACAAAAAATAGATTATATCATATTTTATTATTTTAAAAATAATTTTAAATAATTTGATGATAAATATAAAAAAAATGTGACCACTAATCTAATTTTTATTAGATTAGTTATAAATTAATTAATTTATGTCATTAGTCGGAGCTCTTTGGATAGACTGATTGTTATGTCTTGATTATGCAATAATATTTGTAATGCTAGATAGAAAGTCTTGTTGTATTATTATTTAATTTACAAAATATTTATGCAATAATTAATTTAAGCAGAATGTTTATGCAATAATATTTGTGCATTTGTAGTTATTTACAATTGTTATGTCTTGATTATGCAGTAATATTTGTAATGCTAGATAGAAAGTCTTGTTGTATTATTATTTAATTTGCAGCAATAAATTAGTAGTTTCAATGATTTATATTTTAGTCTTCACAAACATTTGTATTCGACACAATAATCTTAAGAAGTCAGTGACTATATATAGAACACTATTCCTATATATGTATTATTTACAAGAAGTTAAGAATAACAAGCATAAGTTCGATTGTCTTCGGACTTCCATACTATTAATCACAGCACTATAACCTTTAGACCCGTTTGAGAATTTGTAAGCCTTAGTCTTGCAAATTCTCAAATTGTCCTGGTGGACAGTTTGGGAATATTTTTTGCGATATGTTAGTCTGCTATTAATCATCGTTGGGTGAGATTGCGGTTTGTATTTGCTCATACGTTCTCCTAGTGTGGCTTATATGCCACACATTTAGGAGAACATATGGGGAAATGCTGCCGAAATTTCAATGTAACCGATCAATGATAATTAATAGCATAATAACATATCACAAAAAATATTCTTGAATGGGATAGGGCCTTACCTTATAGACATGGAGTGAAGGTAGAATTAATTTAAGATACTTGAATGCTTGTAAAGTCTCATGATTAAACGGACCGCCTTGCGGCCCGACCCGAACTTAAGCCCTACCATTAGCCATGAACCTGTGCTTCGGTCCTTGCTAGCACGCCAAGGATCGTAGCCGTGGCTCGCCCTTGCATGGTAGGGACCTTAGTTGCCTAAAAGAAAATTGGTTTAGTTATAAATGATTTAAATGGTTGTTATTAACCTTAGTTGTGTAAAAGAAATAATTTAGTTATATATTTAGTAATACTAATATAGTTTTATTTTGTGGTTTACTTTAATGGTTTACCAGACTTTGTATAAGTTGGTCAAAAATGAGCGGGGCTCGCTCGTGGATGTATGCAAGGATAAAAGATGGCTTGCTTAATCCAGATTTTCTGAATGGATTGGAAGAATTTATTGCATTTGCATGTAGCCAACCTGACTGGAGGATTAGGTGCCCATGAAACTTCCACAGGTGTCAGAATAAAGCCTACAGAGATGTTGAAACTGTTAAGGTGCATTTGTGTAAGAAGGGGTTTGTTCCTGATTACTATGTTTGGTACTGTCATGGTGAACCAGAGGATATTCCAACAGCTGTTATAGGCCAACAAGAGTCAATTCCCGTAGATGAACCATTTGTGAATTTAAACACATATGAACAAATGGTGATGAATGCATCGGGTACTGAATTCAATCAGAATACATTTATGGAAGAACCAAATCCAGATGCACAACAATTTTACGATATGTTGCATGCTGCAAATCAAGAATTGTATCCTGGTTGTGAGGGTCATTCCCAGTTTTCTACGGCTGCTCGAATGTTGAATATTAAGGCAGAACATCGATTATCAGAAAAGGTATTCAATTCTGTAGCTGGGTTAATCAAAGAAATTTTGCCAAATGACAATGTTGCAGCAGACAGTTTTTACACAACAAAGAAGTTGTTGCGTGGGCTTGGGATCCCAGTAAATAAGATCGATTGTTGCTTGAACAATTGTATGATATTTTGGGGTGAAGACTCAGAGCTGAGATGGTGTAAGATTTGTGGGCAATCGAGGTACAAAAACAGCGAAGGAGGAGCCAGTACAAGTAGGAGGAAAAGTGTGCCTTACAAGAGGATGCATTACTTTCCTCTTACCCCACGCCTGCAAATTATACAGATCTGAGGCAACAGCTGCTGATATGAGATGGCATGCCGAACATGAATCTAAAGAGGATGAAATGCGACATCCATCAGATTCAAAGGCTTGGAAGCATTTCAATGAAAATCATCCTGATTTCGCTGAAGATATAAGGAATGTGAGATTAGGTCTTTGTACCGATGGCTTCCAACCATTTGGTCAAGCAGGGCAACAGTATTCATGTTGGCCTGTGATACTGACTGTATATAACCTTCCTCCGTGGAAGTGCATGAAAGATACTGCAATGTTTTTAACCGTTTTGGTTCTAGGACCATCAAATCCAAAGGAAAATATTGATGTCTTTCTGCAACCGTTGGTGGCCGAATTGAAAATGTTGTGGGAAACAGGAGTCATAGCCTACAACATTTCTATGAAACAGAATTTCATCATGAGAGCTGCTTTGTTGTGGACAATAAGTGATTTCCCGGCATATGCAATGTTGTCTGGTTGGAGCACTGCTGGACGTCTGGCATGCCCTCATTGCATGTTGATTTAGATGCATTTACATTGCAGAAGAGTGGTAAGCAGTCATGGTTTGATAACCATAGGAAGTTCTTGCCCCCAAATCATCCTTACAGGCGTAACTTGATCGCCTTCCGGAAGAACAAAGCAGTCACAAAATTCGCCGAACCGATAAGGTCCGGCACGGATATATTGATACTATAGAGCATTTGGGGTTGATGTATGCATGGGAACCGGATGCAGATAGAATAAATGGCCGTATATGTAAAGAACATAACTGAAAGAAGCGAAGTATATTTTGGGATTTGCCTTATTGGAGCACAAATCTCATCCGGCACAACTTGGATGTTATGCATATCGAGAAAAATTTCTTTGATAACATATTTAACACGATGCTAAACATCCCGGGAAAAACAAAAGATATTGAAAAGTCAAGAGAAGAACTTAATCAGTACTGCAAAAGAGGTGGTTTGAGAAGGAGTGCCGATGGGACCTATCCTAAAGCCTGTTACACTCTTGATAAAAATTCACGAGAAGTTTTATGTAACTGGCTTAGAGGGTTAAAATTTCTAGATGGTTATGCCTCAAATATCGGTAGGTGTGTGGACATGCATAAGCTCAAGTTGTTCGGCATGAAGAGTCACGACTGCCATGTTTTCATGTAACGGTTATTACCTGTAGCTTTTCGTGAGTTGCTTCCGCAACATGTCTGGAAGGCAATTACGGAGCTCAGCTTGTTCTTCAAGGAGTTATCTGCCGCAGTCATTACTTCTGCATCCATGGCAAGGCTTGAGGAGAAATTCCAATTATTTTATGCAAGCTTGAGCGAATATTTCCTCCCAGTTTTTTTGACTCAATGGAGCATTTACCGGTTCACTTGCCATACGAAGCGAGCATAGCTGGTCCCGTGCAGTATCGCTGGATGTATCCTTTCGAGAGGTAAATATATACATCATTAAGATATGTTGACATTTCAAATATTATTTCATTGCAAGAAAATTGGTTAATTTTTTGTTTCAACTTTACATATAGGTATCTTAAGAAGTTAAAAAATAATGTGCGTAATAAGGCAAGGGTTGAAGGTTCTATATGCAATGCACACTTGGTCGAAGAAGTTTCAGCTTTTGCCTCGCATTACTTTGAGGGTCACGTCCACACGAGGAGCCAAATCTTGGTCATAACGATGACGTATGTGTGGACGAAGGAGAACCTAATGACGGTAGAATATCAATTTTTAAAGGTATCGGCCGTTCATTTGGTGGGCAGAAGTCAAGAAATCTTAGCGATATGGAGTATAATGCAGCACATTATTACATCTTAATGAACTGTAGAGAAGTTGATCCATATATTGAGTAAGTGTATACTTCAATGCTTAATTGGAAATTTTAATTTAAATTACAATATACCATAATATTTAATTACTAACATCAGTTTTCATCCTTTTCATCCCATAAGGATGTTTTGTGATAGACAACGACAGATGAATCCCAACATCAGTCAAGTTGCAATTGGGCAGAAATTAGAAATGGAGTTTGCTTACTGGTTTTATGAATTTGTGAGTAGTATCACTCAATCAATTTCAATAATGGCTTTCATTTTTTGAATTGGATGTGAATAGCTTAATAATTTATAGGTAAACGGTCCAAGGTCCACAACCGACAATATTTTCATTAAATGTCTATCACAATGGCCATTGAAGACCGTAACAACCTCTACTGGCTATTTTGTAAATGGGTACAAATTTTAGATTGAACGATTAGCAGCTTAAAGAGGCACGCAGAACTGGGGCATGTGTGTTAAAGGAGAAAGTGTTGAAGCAAATATGCAGGATTATTATGGAAAGTTAGTAGAGGTGGTTGAAGTTGAATATCCCAGTTGGCCTATGAAACGAACCGTATTGTTTCGTTGTGATTGGTTCGATCCGATAGTTCCTATGGGCAAAAGGGTTCATAATGACTACAATTTGGTTGAAGTGAACCATCGACGAAGATTGCAGAAATATGACCCATTCATCCTTGCATTCCAAGCTCAGCAAGTCTTTTACTGCGGATATCCAAGTTTGCGCAACGACAAGCGAGATTGGTGGACTATTTCTAAAATCGTCCCACGTTCAACAATCGTATTAGAGGAGAGTTCATCAAGTCAATCAGCCGAGTGCCCTGCATTTCAAGAGGATGAGATGGAAATGCATGCAATTGAGGACGACACAAGGGCTCCTGAAACATCACTTAGAGATCCAAATGGTGATGTCCAAGAAATTGCGGATGCAAATGTTCGATTTCCTTCCGATGATAATGAAACCGAATTGCAGTCCGATACGACATCGGATGTTGAACCAATATTTCACGAAACAAATGACACCGATTAAACATAGAGGTTTTTTAAAATTTAACTTTTTTTATAAGTGTTAAATTTTTACATAGACAATCATTAATCGTAATTTAATTGTATGAATCTTTAGTATTTTTAGTATGACGGGTAGAGGTAGATCTACCGATGATAGAAGGAGTGAGCAGGGACGTAGCCCTGCTGCATCAGATCATATGAGCATCGGAGATAGAGAGTTTGGATCTCCAGCAGTCGCACAGCCTTCGATCTCTCCAGCAGTATTACCATCCAGCCGATCGGCACATACCTCCGAGAGTTCTTCCACCATCGGCTGCACCGTACTTCGACTTGATGCTCAGGGGCTATAAGTATATACTAATTAAAAATATATGTTTATGTTTTTAAGTCAATTACTTATAAACATGCATTTTTTTAATAGATTTATTGAGCAGCATCATGTATCCAGCCACATCAGCGCCGTATTTCAGAGGCATGCAGATCCCAGTGGCTACGATTGGCGCACGTATCTCCAGCTACGAGGGAGTTTTATTTTTCTGAGTTTTAGGTAAACTTATTAAATACAATTTATCACTGATATAAAATTTTTTAATCTTAATAAATTCAGAAACTAACTATTTATTTTAATGCAGAAAAAGTATACGTGGGATCCTGCCAGCCATGATGCCATTAGGGCAGCATGGGAGGCTCTGACAGGACGCCGATACTCCAACATGCTTCATCGTTGGAGGTCATCGGATCAGCATCCTGCGCACGTGCCTAAGGATATTTAGCACGAGTGGCAGCATGCCTGGCAGTCCGATGGCTGGCGCAGGAGGTCTGCATCAGCCAACACGAACTGTCGATCTGAGAAGGGCGGTCCTGGCACGGGTCTCTCCCGCCATACTTCGGGCTCCATTTCGATTCAAGAGCACAGACGACGTATGGTAAGAAAACATAAATATTTTAATTACTATTTTAGTTATTTACAAATATTTATATTATATTTTTTTTAATATTATAGTCTGAGCAGGAGGGCGGAGATCCTAGTGAGTTTCTTCTATTCAGGGCGACACACACCAGGAGGGACGGTTCCTGGGTCGACACGCGATCACGGGAGGTTGCGGTAAGAAATTAGATTTATGTAGTATCTGTTTAATTTCTAAAATTTTATTTCGAGAAATGTATTAACTCATTTATTGTTGATTTCATAATTTAAAGACACGAGTCGAGGAGCTTCGCTCCCAGGCATCGTAGGTCGACTCTACTGATGGGGAGACGCCCGTCGAACTCTCAGCAGAGGAGAGTCGGCATGTGTTTTTGGAGGCTGCTGGTGCCCAGCCGCGAGACCGCAGGGTCTATGGTCTGGGCACTAGAGCTTCTACATATTTTCTCCATCAGGCCTCCAGCTCGCGAGCTTCTGGTGATCTTCCTCCCGAGCATTTAGATGACCTTCGGAGATCTATTGCAGAGGAGGTTCGGCAGGAGGTCGAGCAGGATTTCGAGGATCGTATGCGAGGCCGAGATCAGGAGATTGCAGACATGCGAGATGAGATGCATTATTTGCGGATATGGTTAGCCGCTTGTTGCAGAGTCTCCAGCCTCCACAGCCTCACGTGATCGCTCAGATTCTTGATGTATTTTTTTTCTTTTTTTATGTTGTACATGAAAACTTCAAAATTTTAATATATGAATTATTTTTGGAAATTGAATGATTATTGTTTGGATCAATATGAGTGAAGAATGTTTCGATCAATATTTAAATGTAACGAAATTGTATTAACCGTTTTAATTTTTAAATTTTTATTTTTTTAAAAAATATTTATTTAGCGACGCATTAGCGACTGCAATTGTATCGCTAATATTTTTAAAATATTATTATTAAATATTGCGATGCAACAACCTGGCGTCGCAATAATTTTAAAAAAATTTAATAGCGATGCATTAGCGACTCAAATTGAGTCGCTATTATATCTAAAATATTTTTAATAAATATTACGACGTAATGACCTTGCGTCACAATATTTTAAAAAAAATTTTATTTGCGACGCAAATTGCATCGCTATTATATCATAAATATTATTATTAAATATTGCGATGCAATGAAATGCGTCACAATATTGCGACACAAATGAGTGTGTCGTAATATTTAATAATCATTTTAAATATTATAATTTAATTTTTAATTTAGCAACGCATATGGATGCGTCGCAATATTGCGATGCAATGTTGTGTCACAGAGAGTCGCAATATTGCGATGCAATTGCGACAAATAGATATTGCGACGGACATCTAAGCGACGCCGTCATTGCGTCGCTATAGCATGTTTAGCGACGCAATTGCGATGCATTTGGGCATCACAATATTTTATTTTTCTTGTAGTGTAGAAATAGAAAACAAATGATTAAGTATTGACCATATTAAGAATTATTTCAAGCTCTATTTGTTAATTCAAGGGTTAAAAAAAAAAGAAAATCCTCATTTGATAACACAATATTTGTCGCAATTTTGATCCAAGTCTAGATCTACTTTGAATTGGAAGTTCGATCTACATGGAGGGCTAGGATTGGGACCTGGGTTTTAGGACCAAGGTTAACCAAGGCAAAAAAGTGGTTGGCCGAGATTAAGGGTAGAAGAATGAAGTGTAATAAGAGTGAAAATAAGGTGGGCTAAGATCTGCAATCTTTCAAGAAATCTTGAGGTTTGTTTGAGTTGGCAAGTGGTAATGTCCTATTTATAATGGATGAGATAAGGATCAAACTTAATTAATTAATTAATTATAATTTGATTGCTAAGATATTTGTGGAGAAAATATACTACACTTTGGACCCTTGAAACTAGATGATTATATAGGAACATTTTTCCTTTTTAAAGTCTAAGACATAAGAAGATTTTAGCATCTTAGAAATTAGGAACCGGCTCCTTTGCTTTCATATTCTCCCAATTAGAAATTGATTTGTATTTTCATTATACAATCCTTGATTAGGAAATGGTTCACCTTGCCACTAGTTTATGTCGCCATTAGTTTACTTGCTGCCAATATGCATTACCATTTAAATGCTACCATTAGTTTACTTGCCAACAGTATGCATCACTGTTTAGGTGCTAACATTGGTAATTCTAGCACCAATATCCAGCGCCGTTTAAGTGCTACTACTGGTTTACTTAACACCATTATGAGCTATGGTTTAAGTGCTACCACTAGTTTTCTTGCTACCAGTATGCATCATGATTTAGGTGCTATCATTGTTTTCCTTACCACCACTATGTGCAGTGGTTTAAGATTTACTATTGGTTTTCTTGCCATCCATGTGTGCTACGGTTTACGTTCCACCATTAGTTTTCTTGCTACCAGTATAAAGCATGGTTTAGGTGCTACCATTGATTTTCTTGCTATTAGTATGCCTCGTCTTTTAGGCACTACCACTTGTTTTCTTGCCATCATTAACCATCGCCTTTTAAGTGCTACAACTAGTTTACATAGCACCAATATGCGCCCCAGTTTAGGTGCTATCGTTAGTTTAATTTCCACCAATATGTGCCATCGTTTAAGTACTACCACTGATTTACAACACTATTAGTTTGCATTACTATTGGTTTGCCTCACTTTTATACAACCCTCTCTCCGTCACCTTCACACCTTCCTAATTAGAAACCAGTTTGCATTACCTTTAAACCTCCTTAACATACCTATTTCTGCTACACTTAATTTATTCATACGTTGTTTCAATATTGCCAAACACTTTGTTCTACACAGCATAACTGGCCTCATAGCGGCTTTATAATTTTTTTTAATATTTTAATAGGATACATCAATCATACTGTTGGGACCCTCCCCGACGCATGCCTATTTATAGTAATTGGGTAGAGTTCTACTAATCTTTATGTTAATCACCATAAAGCCCAAATGAACCCTATCCAACTGCCATAAGTTACATGCATAATTTCTCATCCTGTTTAAAACATGGCAGTTTAAACTTCATTCACAATCTTATTATAAAGATTATATTCATCATCATTCTACAATAACATCACCTTTCACTTCCAGTTCAAATTTAAAATACATCACAGTGTTACAATTTCTTATATACATACATAGCTATCTCAAACATTACCCTTAATATACAAATCATGCCACATAGTCCCATTACACCAAAGGACTTATTCAAAAGCTAGAAACTCCAAAAAACTATCAAATCAAGACCAACCTGCTAAAATGCTGAATGCTCAAAGCCTAATTTTCTTGCTTCCAATTAGTTATCGTTGACCTGAAATACAAAAATTTAAATGATAGAGGGATGAGACCTAAGTCCTAGTGACTGGATAGCCATCTAACAATCAAAAAATTGAGAACTAAATCGTAAAGCAAATATAAACTTTTTATATATGATAAGATAACTTAAAAAGTTAAGTTATGCTTTCAATAATACAACTTAGATAAAGAAATGCCACTTTTATCAAATCTCATAATGCTGGATTATGTGTGCTACCACTGAGGTACCTCTTTACAGTTGCCCTCCTACAAGGGTGCTCTTAATGGGTGAGTGTATTGAGCCGTACCCCTCACATGTGTGTAGTTCACCCTAGGTGTGAGCTTGCCCCTTTTCCTTGGGCCTCCTACTTGCTCACTCCATGGGCCTATATTTCTGTGTTCCCTTGAGCTATATAGTAACCTATCTCTTTATCGAGCTATGATTCATTGCACTTCAGGCTGCTTTCAATCTGCCCCACTGGGCTGATCTAGCTTATACTCCCCTTAGCCTCAGATCATAGTACGATCGAATCGTAAGGAGGTGTCGACTATAAGTAGTGTGCAATGCTCATGCTATGACACAGTGTACAGGATGATTAGACCCATAGGTGGCCCAATACTCTTATGATGCATGCTTTGGAAATAATCAAAATACGCTTATAACTCAAACATATACTTTCTTTAAAATATTTTTATCCTTGCATGCCCATGCATTGCTTGAAATATATACCAAAATAAGTTTATAAGATAAACTTAAGTAAGCCATACTTTCTTGAAAACATTGTTATGCATGCATGCCCATGCTTAACTTTGAAGTATAAATCTGAAAGATAAGTTCCATACTTTCTTTAGACATCTGTTTTTACCCCAAAACAAAACTTTTTATTAAACTCTATGCTTTTCTTTGGAACATGCTGTATACTCATACTTTTCTTTAGAACATGCTGTAAGCTCATGCTTTTCTAAAACTCATGCTTTGCTTTAGAACATGCTATAAGCTCATGCTTTTATTTAAAATCATGCTTTGTTTTAGAACATGCTATAAGCTCATGCTTTTCTTTAAACTCATGCTTTGTTTTACTTTGCTTTATAATATGCTATAAGATACATCATGAACTTGGTTCTCATTTTCTTGAAGAACAATGGAAGAATTTCTTAGCTCCTCTCTTCACCTAGGCTGATCAAACCACCAAGACTTTCTCCATCCTCCTCCTTCTTCCTCTCCTCTTCTTTCCCATGGTTGAAATCTTCTCCTTCTCTTCTACGGTCAACACCCTCTTCCCCCTCACCCCTTTTTTCTTTCTTACAGGTGGATGCAGTCAAGTAAGTTGGTGGGTCTTTAATACTTTAAGAAAATTTTCATTCTACCCTTTCTTCTTTCTCTTCTTGGCTAGTTTTCTCTTCTCTTCCACTGCCTCTCTTCTCTCTTTCTTTTTGTTTCTTATGGGTAGGTAAAAGTGGGTTTTTAATGCCCCTTGAAAATCCCCATGTTACTCCCTTCACATTCTTAAGTCACTTTTTAAAGTCCACATGACACTCTCTCCAGCATGATAATTTACCTTTGAAAAAATCTTCAATTTACCCTTGGTCAAACTTTTAAATTACTTTCAAAACTTTTTTTTCTTTTATGCCCTTGGCAAACTTTCAAATGACTTTAGAAACTGTTTTATGCCCTTGGCTGATTTGTTAAATTACTTTTGACTAAATTTCAGCTTTGCCCTTGCACTTGACATAATTTTTTATTTTTATATTACTTAGTGCTAGGCACATGCCCCTCTATCAAATATTTTCTTGCTTTATATTGCTTACATGCAAAGCACCTTATTTCGACCCATTGCTTATCATGTTTTTATCCTTCTATTTTCATCAGGATTTCATCGATATTTACTAAAAAAATTAAATTTTAAACTCTACCTTCTTCAGTCTAATTACTCATGACAAAAAACTAAACTAATAATAAATGTATGCATAGAATGAAATACAAGGCTTTTAAGTATGGGGTATTATACATACAATACTTTCAAAGCACTTTTTTACTTAATTTATCCTACTTTAACTCTATGATTTATATTTTCATCTATTTTACCTTCTTATTGGATAATTGATCCTAAATACCTAAATCTTTTACTCCTTGATATCTCTTCGTGTATAATCTTTACTATATCTTCATTTGTATTTCTACTTTTACTAAAATTATATTTCATGTATTCAGTTTTATTGCTACTAATCTTGAAACTTTTAGATTCTAAAGCCTTTCTTCAAATCTTCAGATTTAGTTTCATCAATCAACACTATATCTTCTGCAAATAATATACACTATGTGATATCATCTTAAATATATTTGGTTAATTCATCCATAACTAGTACAAAAAGATACAAAATTAAGAAAAAATTTTGATGTAAACCTACAGTAGTTGAAAACTTACTAGTTTCTCCTATTGTTGTTTTAACAAAAGTTATTGCTCTATCATATATATCTTTTATCAATTCTATATACCTTTCGGTAATTTTTTTCCCCTAAGACCTATCATATTATTTCTTTAGAAACTCTATCATATGCTTTATTTAAATTAATAAAAATTATATGAAGATCTTTTTTTTCTTATACCTCTCCATCAATCTTCTTAAAAGATAAATAGCTTTTATGGTCGATTTTTGAGGCATAAATCTAAATTGATTATTTGATACCAAAGTTTTAGCTCTTATTCAATGTTTTATTACTATCTAGCATAATTTTAAAATATGACTCATTAACTTAATTTCTCTATAATTTGCATAGTTTTGAATATCTTCTTCATTTTATATATGGGTATTAATATAATTTTTTTAATCATCCGGTATTCTTTTAGTTGCTACAATTTTGTTAAATAAATTGATTAACTACATGTCTTTAATTTTTATAAGCCTTTCAAACCTCAATAGGGATTGCATCTGTCTCTAATGCCTATGTATTTTTTATTTTACTCAGCATTTTTAACCTCAAGCATACTAAATTTATAAAAAAATATTTTTATTTATTACTCTTAGGTTATCACATTTTTTTACCTTTAAAATTTACTAAATTATTTTTATTTAATAATTTTTTAAATAACTTTTTTATCATTCTTTTATCTCTTCTTCTTTTACTACGACTCTTTGATCTTCATCTTTTACACATTTAATATAATCAAGATCTTTTTTTTTCTTTTCTCTTATATTTGCTAGTTTATATATAGTCTTTTCATTTTTTTATATTTAGTATATTATATAAATCTTCATAAGCTTTAAGTTTAAAATTATTTACCATCTTTTTAGTTTCTTTCTTTGCATCCCTATACTTTTTTAGCAATAAGAGTTTTTCTTACAAAAATTATTTAGACAGTTAAACAAACAAACATGGAATTCTAGAGTTACATGCATAAATGGAAATAAATTATTAATAAAATGCCCTAAACCACTTAAAGAAATTAAGATACTATAATAAGGTAACAACAAATTCAAATTTTTAGTTCTTTATTTTTTTTCAATGATTCGTTTAAGTTTTTTCTTTGTAGAAAGTCATACAGCCAGCACATATTAGTTATCACTAAAAATATAATATTAAGAAAAAAAATCATAACTATCTTTTTTTCAAATACCTCCCAAACCAAAAGTTCAGCTACGAAGTTAGCCATTTAAAGATTTTTTTTCCAATACCTGCCAAGGAAAATTTTAAATTTATAATTATTATCATTGGCAATAAATCTTCCACTTCATGAATGGGACTATGAGAAAGGAGGAGTGGGATATGGAACCTAGAAAGAAGTTTAGAACAAGCAACTAGAAATAGAAAATAAATGATTAACTTTTGACCATATTAAGAATTATTTCAAGCTCTATTTGTTAATTCAAGGGTTAAAAAAGAGAAAATCCTCATTTGATAAAACAATATTTGTCGGGATTTTGATCCAAGTCTAGATCTACTTTGAATTGAAAGTTTGATCTACTTGGAGGGCTAGAATTGGGACCTGGGTTTTAGGACCAAGGTTAACCAAGGCAAAAAAGCGGTTGGCGAAGATTAAGCGTAGAAGAATGAAGTGTAATTAGAGTGAAAATAAGGTGGGCTAAGATATGCAATCTTTCAAGAAATCTTGAGGTTTGTTTGTGTTGGTAAGTAGTAATGTCCTATTTATAATGGATGAATAAGGAGCAAACTTAATTAATTAATTAATTATATTAATTATAATTTGATTGCTAAGATATTTGTGGAGAAAATATACTACACTTTGGACCCTTGAAACTAGATGATTATATAGGAACATTTTTCCTTTTTAAAGTCTAAGACAAGAAGATTTTAGCATCTTAGAAATTAGGAACTGGGCTCCTTTGCTTTTATATACTCCCAATTAGAAATTAATTTGTATTTTCATTATACAATTCTTGATTAGGAAATGGTTCACCTTGCCACTAGTCTATGTCTCCATTAGTTTACTTGTGACCAATATGTACTACCGTTTACATGTTACCATTGGTTTACTTGCCAGTAGTAAGCATCACTGTTTAGGTGCTAACATTAGTATTTTTGGCACCAGTATTCGCCACCGTTTAAGTGCTACTACAGGTTTACTTAACACCGTATGAGTTATGGTTTAAGTGCTATCACTGGTTTTCTTGCTACAGTATGCATCGTGGTTTAGGTGCTATCATTATTTTCCTTACCACTAGTATGTACCATGGTTTAAGATTTACCACTGGTTTTCTTGCCATCAGTATGTGCTATGGTTTACATGCTACCATTAGTTTTCTTGCTACCAGTATGTGTTATGGTTTAGATGCTACCATTGGTTTTTTTGCCACCAGTATAAAGCATGGCTTAGGTGCTACCATTGATTTTCTTGCTATTAGTATGCGTCGTCTTTTAGACGTACCACTTGTTTTCTTGTCATCATTAACCATCGCCTTTTAGGTGCTACAACTAGTTTACGTAGCAACAACATGCGCCCTGGTTTAGGTGCTATCGTTAGTTTAATTGCCACCAATATGTGCCATCATTTAAGTGCTACCACTGATTTACAATACTATTAGTTTGCATTACTATTGATTTGCCTCACTTTTATACAACCTATCTCCGTCACCTTCATACCTTCCTAATTAGAAACCAGTTTGTATTACCTTTAAACCACCTTGATTGAGAACCAATTTGCTTCACCTTTATGCAATTTCTAAAAGGACAACTATTGAGGGACTAGAGAGTATTGATAACTTTCATATATTATGCATGACAACTCTTATGTATCTGCTTGTTGTTTACATAATCTTTAATTATTTATACCACCATCCATTTACATCACCGCTAGCTCGGATTGCCATTAATTTACATCACTTTTATACAGGCTTATTGACATCACCTTTGTTCCATCCAGTTAGAATTTGGTTTTGCATTACCTTTATAGTACCCCATTATTAAGAACTAGTTTGCATCTCCTTGATGCAATTTCTAAAAGAATGACAAATTGAGGTTATAATTTAGTTTCCATACAACTTTTTATACATACTTAACATGTGACGAAGAATACGTATTTGAGTTTCCATAATGTATGGCATGTGGGCTCAAATTTTAGCTTCCATTTTGCAAAAAAACTAAATTTCATTCTCATGCTTCACATTGTTCTCCTAGTGAATAAAAAAAATAGTACAATAAAAGGGCAAAAGTTGAAGTTTAGCATCCCAAGTAGAGCTTTTGAATTCAAGAATACAAGTGCAGGAAGGTAGAGAATATAACAAAGATAAGAGAAAAGATATTATACAAACATATGCTAAATAAATAATGACGTTTCATTTTTTTGTGTGTAATAGTTGTATTCCATCTCAAAAGGACTTCCTCACTTGATCTTTAATACTTCATGACCATATTTGCTATATCATCTAAACTCAACTATTTATGACCAAACACTTCTTACCAGTTAATTCATACACTAGACTCAAGATCTATACCCCTCTAATCATTTCAATCAAAACCATTAGATATAGAAATTCATAGGTGCCAACATAAGATTTCAACATAACATTAAGACATTTATCTAATAGCTATAATATAAATCAAAACCCTTCTATATATGTTTGCATCACTACATCCAATAACCTCTCTTGGTCCAAATTTTATTGATGTGGTGCCATAAGCTTGGAAAGGAGAAGATAGCAAAAATAAACAGTCAAACATGAAAACAAACATACTCTTGAAAATGAAAGCTCACTACGTTAAGGAATTCACCCTAGAGATATAGAGTAAAGATTAAAAGAACTCAGTGAATCAACAACTCAATTGTTTACAATTCTTTTCTTCCTAAGTGACTTCATTTCAAGATACAACTGATATTTTATAGGGTATATCTTGGAACAAGCCTCTAAGAGTGAGACTGTCATTTTATCAAGCTGGCATTCTAGTTTTCAAGAGATTGAATAGGAAATTAAGAAGACTTTGAGTCATACTATATTTTCTTAGGCTAACATTCTAATTTCTATGAGATTGAACAAAATAATAAGAAGACTTTGAAAATAGTGTTGTTCTTGGAATTGGCAGTCTATTAAGTAGCAAATCAGCCATAACTTTTTTTATAGAAGTCCAATTTGTGCATTATTTATTGTGTTGAAAACTAGAGTTAGAAAAATTTTCAATAATAATTTTGCCCAATTTTTCTTTTTTAAAAAAAAAAATTCCAACTACCCTTGAACTATTGAACTTTTTACTAAAATAGGTAAGTAATTTACCTTCTTGGTAAAGAACAACACCAATACTAACATTAGAAGAATCACAACTTACTTCAAACATCTAGTTAAAATCCAGCAAGGCAAGAATAGGGGCTTCAATCATCTTTATTTTTATAAGCTCAAAATTCGTTTGTGCTACTCCCATCTACTTGAAAACACCTCATTTCAAATATTCAAAGATTGAAGAAATGGTAGTACTAAATCCCCTAATAAACCAATGGTAGAAGGAAGCAAGATCAAGCAAACTTCTAATTTCTTGAAATGTCCTTGGAATAGGCCAGCTTGTAATTGCCTTTACCTTACTTGGTTCCAATTTAACGCCTTCTTTAGAGATGATATAGCTTGAGAACATAAGACTTTTTGTGCAAAAATGACACTTCTTCAAGTTACATACTAGTATTGATTTCTTAGCGCCTTAAAAGTTTGTTGAAGATGCTTGATATGCTCTTCTAAATTTCTTCTATAAACTAAGGTATCATAAAAGTAAACATTGATAAATTTTTGAATATGAGATTAAAAAATATGATATGTAAGGTGCATAAAAGAGTTAGCAGTACCAGAAAGTCTGAAGGGCATAACGATTCATTGAGAAAGGTTATCTTTTGTCTTGAAGGCGATTTTTCATTCATCTTCTTTCTGCATTCAGATTTGATGATAGCCAATGATGAGATTAATCTTGGAGAAAATAATAGCTACATGGAGTTGATCAATTAAGTCATTGAGACATGGAATGGAAAAAATCAACTTGTCTTCAAAGTGCTTTATAGTCTTTAGGACTCATTTAGTGGGTTGCCTTGTTAGGAATGATAGCACATGGAATAAAATCAATGGAGTGTTGATTTTTCCTTATAAGAGAAAGACTAAGTAAATTTTTTTGGGCACGGTATCATTAAACTCATTAAGTAAAGATGTGAAATAGCCAGAATCTCCTTTCTTATTCATTTTCACCAATTACTATTGCAGCATAGACCTTATGGGACCTTCCCAAGCTTTGGTAGAATGAAGCTTAAAAAGCAAATTACTTCCGTCCCCTTGAGAAGGCTTGGGAATGCTTTTCATTTTAGGAAGGGAACTTTACTCCATCTTTATGACCATTATGTATTGCCCTTCAATCATATTACTATAATAGTCTAAGGAACAGATGGCATGCATCTATGGGAACAACATCTCTCATATCTTCATCTTTACAATTTTTGCTAATTAAAAATTAAACCAAGCATCTTTTATCTATTTTTATCTCATTTCTTTTTTAAAGCTAGGAGAGCTTGTAATAACGTTTATGATCCTCCATCTTAATATGAAATTTTCTACCAATATTATAGAGAAAACATTATTATGACTTTGACTATTAATGATGATATTACAAACATTTTCATTAGATGTGCACTAGTTGTAAAAGATATTATCGTGAAGCCATTCATCATCATCATCTGTGTGAGCTGCATTTAGGCTCCTATAAATGACAAGAGCTTCTCTATCATCTCCATATGTAATTTCTTCCTCTTCATTAAAGCTTTCTTCATGAGTATGAATGAATCAAATTTAAGTTCTTCATCAACTTCTTCTACAACAGAAACAAATTTGTGGTTTGAACAATCTAAGGTTATGCAACCATATACAAGGCACCTAAAATATTGTTTTGAGTTAGTGTTAGAAGTCTATGGACATTGGATTTTGTACATTCATGTTGAATAGCTGAATTTGAAGAATTAGCATTAGAATTTGATAAAGATATGAAAAAGAGGCACTCTTCTAGTTGAAAGAGCTTTCTCCACCCATAGGTTAGCAACTTCTTTTATGTTGCCCTCCACTCTAGTTTCTAGCTTGAAAACATCAAGAATGGAGCATCAATACACACTCAAAGATGAGCATAAATATACTATTAAAAATAGAAGCTTATCGATCTAAGGAATCCACCCTAGAGATATAGAGAAAAGATCAAAAACTCCTTCTTAGTGAATCCTAGACTCAGTTATCTCTACCTTTCGAAACACAACCAGTGCTTACAGACTAGATGTTGGAATAATCCTTTAAGAATGGGTCGAGTTCCTAAAAAGCTTTCATTTACTAGGATGACATTCTAGTTTTCAAGAAATGAACAAAGTACTAAGAAGAGTTTGACTAAGATTATATTTGACTAGGCTACCATTCTAATTTCCAAGAGATTAAATAAATTTTAAGAAGACTTGAAGATAGTGCTATTTTCAGAATTGATGGTTCATTTAGTAGCAAATCAGCTATAGCTTTCTTTAGAGAAATCTAGGTTGTATAGTGTTCATTGTGTTGGAAACTAAACTTATAAAGCTTTCCAATGATACCAAATCTAGCAAAATTTAGTTAGAGAAAACCTTCCAACTAACCTTACAAAATGACTTTTCTTTGATGTAGCACTAAATTTATGCTAATAGATTTTGATTTTCTTTGATTTTATGATCCATGGTGGATTGTGCATATTACATTGATCTATGCCTACTAAGCTAAACTAATTTAAGCTTCAAATTTATTGTGTACTAGTGATTTGACATTATGTGGCTTCTTTAAGGTCAATATCTCCATTACAATCATGCACAAGCAATGAAACTCTTTAAACTTTTCATCATATTAAATTGTATGGAACCATGGATCTCATTGTGTCTCGGAGAGGCATCTTCATTCACGACTATAATGAGTCATTTTGTATAAACCACATCCTTCACCAAATTCTAGCCTTCTTGTTTATAATTTCATTTTGTTTTCTTTACTTCTTTATTTGCTTCACCATACATCTTCTCTTGGTAGATATGGGACAATGCTCCTATCTTTCTCGACTTCTATTAGTTTCTCCTTTCGTGCATATGATATATTAAATCTTATTCATTAGCCACCTTTGTATAGCCATGCTTGATTAGATCCATTAATTCTTATGATGTAAAGAAACCAATCATCTCAATTCTCCATTCTTTGCAGTAGCTCTCAATGAACTTTGTCAATTCAGGTTAAATCCACCAATTCATGTTCTTGATATGTGTCATCTCCAACCTTCTATATGCTTGAAGAAGTATTTTTATCTATTTTCTTTACTATGCTAGTCGGTCCAAGCCCTACAAAAGCTGATGCCAATTGAAAAACCCTACTAATTTAGGAATACAAGGACAATATGATGGGGAACATGACAGAAAGGAAAAGAGACTATAAGCACACTATTTAATCCTTGAATCTATATAATCGTGTAGGAACCATATTCTTTAAGTCTTAAAAAAAAAAAAACAAGAGCATCTTAAAAATTAGGAATTGGCTACTTTGCCTTTATGTAAACCAATTAACAATTGATTTTTATTTCATCATGCAATACTTGATTAAAAAATGGCTTATCTTGCCACTAGTTTATGTCACTATTGATTGACTTGCTACCAATATGCACCCCCATTTAGGTGCTACTATTAGTTTATTTGCCACTCATGTGCGCTACCATTTAGGTGCTAGTATTGGTTACTTAACACCATTATGTGCTCTCATTTAGGTGCTACCGCTAATTTACTTTCCATCAGTATGTGCCACCATTTGTGCTACTACTGATTTACTTACTAGCAATATGCACGCCGTTTAAGTGTTACCATATATTATGCACAACAACTTTCATGTATTTGCTTTTTTTTATGCTATCATCCTCTTTGCTCTTGAACATAAAATAGAAGAAAATTTTCAGTGAAATGGAGGCTACTATTGTCATAAATGTAGGAAGATCTCCTTGTTCTTGTGACAAGATCTATAGCTCTAGCTTGCTTCAGTAATTTGGTAAGCATATGCACCATTAACACAAATGAACCAAGAAAAGTGATTCCACTTGATGAAGCCCCGGTTTGCATTTAATCCATCTTTTAATACATTAATTAACCACCGCACCAACTTTTGTTGAGCTAAGAAGGGAAAGAATATGGCCTATCCATTTTGAAGAAAAATCGCATGCTACCATCACTTCCACTAAAAAGCCCTAACCAACTCTGTCAAAAGTCTTTTCAAAGTCAAGCTTACAAAGAAATCCCGAAGATCCAAACCTTTTGTAGAAGGATGAAACCTCATGAGCAAAGAGAAAATTCTCAATAATCGATCTTCCCTTCATGAAAGCAGATTAGGCGTTATCTACTAAAAGATGTAGACATCTTGCTAATCTAGAAGCAAGAATTTAAATATGATTTTGTAAATACTATTAAGGAGTGTAATGGGGTGAAGGTCTCCTACTATAAGAGCTCCTACCTTCTTAGAGAGTAAAGAGGCCTTTTCAAACCTAAAAAGATAGTCTTACCTTACAACTTCTCTATTTTTCTTCATGATATCAGATATTTTTATGAGCGCAAATATATAATTTCTCTTTATTTATTACTTTATCTATCTTATTTATAGGGATAAAAATAGTTCATGAAATTTAAAGAATACAAAATAAATAATTGTTATTGGCAAGGCGCTAATTGTTGTTCATTGTGAGTATGCTCTACCCTAGAAATTAGCATAACATGCCAGTTTTGTTAAGTGAAAATGAAATATGAAAGGAGGGTAGCCAAATATTTCAAATTGAAAAATTTATTGAATATTTTCAAGTTAAAGAGCATAGGTCACATTTCCACTACCATCATTGAATGAATGACATAATTATTTTATTGTTAGCTAGTCATCAAACTGAAGAGCTCTATGTAGCAAGACTTTCTCCAAAGTTGTGTCTATCGGAATGTTATAAAGTGTTGAGGTGGATTGTAATGTTGAGTTTAAATGAAAATTTTGTCCCACACAAAAAAAAAAAAGCTTGAAGACTTTTTAAGTATGAACCTAGATCTTAATGTTAACTTACGATAAGATATGTCCAAATGAACTATGTGGGCACATTAATAAAATAAATATTTAAATTTTTGAAAAGTGCACTCGAGCGATCAAGCTCAAATTTAGTTAACAGACACTTAAGTTTTTTTAAAAAGAGAATTGAATGACTATCAAAGGCAATTATTTTGTAATAGTTATACCTATTTCACTAATCAGAAATACGCTTTCTTCTCCATCATATAGTGAGACTTGTCATAAGTTTTGTTGGGGGGTAGAATCGTCATTGCATTGATAATCGTGCAAGGGAGCTAAGACCGGCCCCATCCCTCTGCCCGCCACGAAATGTCCCCAAGGAATAAGCTAGGCTAATATGGACCATCGGGTCATGCGACCCCCCGAGCCTCCCATAGCTCGGCTTTCCCCGGGCTTCTATAGCTCGGCTTCTCCGAGCTTCCTATAGCTCGTTTTTCTCGAGCCTCCCATGGTTCGGCTTTCCCGAGCTTCCTGAAGCTCATTTTCCCCGAGCCTCCCATGGTCCGGCTTTCCCCGAGCTTCCATAGCTCGGCCTTCTCCGGGCTCCCATAGCCCGGCTTCCCCGAGTTTCCCATAGCTCGGCTTTTCCCGAGCTTCCATAGCTCGGCCTTCTCCGGGTTCCCATAGCCCGGCTTCCCTGAGCTTCCATAGCTCGGCTTTCGTCGGGCTTCCATAGCTCGGCTTCCCCGAGCTTCCTGCAGCCCGTCTTCCCCGAGCTTCCTATAGCTCGGCTTTCCCCGAGCTTCCCATAGCTCGGCTTTCGCCGGGCTTCCATAGTTCGGCTTCCCGAGCTTCCTGCAGCTTGTCTTCCCCAAGCTTCCCATAGCTCGGCTTCCCCGAGCTTCCTGCAGCTCGTCTTCCTCGAGCTTCCCATAGCTCAGCTTCCTCGAGCTTTCCATAGCTCGGCTTTCCCCGAGCTCCCCATAGCTCGGCTTTCTCCGAGCTTCCATGGCTCGGCTTCCTCCGGGCTTCCATAGCTCGACCTTCCTGAGCGATCCATGATTCGATATTCACCTCCATGGAACCTGACGCGGGAGAGCCCATGCCCATCATCACAGTATCCCAGGCAAAGGATCACATTGAGGAGTTGTCTAGGACCTAATACGGCTGCCTGGGACCTATGCATCTACCAGATCTCAGGCCAACAAGGAGCTCTCCTAGCCGTCAATCCCTTAACGAACAAGATATGGATCCCAACGGCCCCACAACGGCCTGATTCGATTCATTTCTGTATCCTAACAACCTTCGAACCTTCCAGAAGGCGCTCAAGATCCAGGTGATAGCCTATAAATACGACACTCCCAGATTCTCTCAGGTATGCATTCACTGCCCCTGGCTCACTCTCACTCTCACTCTCTCACTCTCCCCCGCTGCTCGTTGGCGCTCCCCCTAGAGCTCCCGATCGGCTGCCCCTGGAGAGACTCCCCGGAGAGATCCCTCTCCCATTTTCTGTTGATCACCGATTCCCCCACTGACTTGAGCATCAGAGGATCTTCCGGGAGGGCCACCCCCAACGCCTCTCGCGCGAGGACTTCCGTGCAGGTCCACCCAGGAGGAAGCCCAGACCAGGAGATCGACCGCGCCCGAGTCGAAGGATGGATCCCGGCGGCAACAGATTGGCGCTAGAAAGGGCCTCAAGTCCCGTTAAAACTTAAAAAAATGAGATAAGGATCTCGATCTGGAGTAGAACCTCTCAATGGCTAATCGGAGAAGAGCAACCTCTGAAGCCCAAGACCAGGTTGCCTCCCAAGACCTGATCTGGTGAGCAGTGTGGCACCACAGCCTCCACCGATTGAGACCCCATCACCACCAGCCATCCCGGTGACCCAGGATCAGTTCGCCATACTAGTCCAGCAAGTCCAGGCCCTGACCCACCTGGTCCAGGAGCGTTTCGCAGCTTCCTCTGCTCGCACCTTTATAGGAGGCCGTAGCTCCTTCCTCTCCGGCAACCTCCTCCTCCGGTCCACATGAAGCCATGGACCCCCAGCATCGACCTGGAGGGGGCAAATCAATCCCGCGAGGCGGCTACGATAGGGATCCTCCCAGATCTCGGCGAGCCCGGACCCTCTCCCCGGTGTCCTCCCACCATGATTCTACGCCGTCCCTATGCTCTCCTCGCCTAGCTCCTCCTCTTACTGCTGAAGAGGAGATCCATCGACAGATCCGAGAGATGCATCAGGAGCTGGACGCCGCCAAGCAGGCCCATCGCCTCAGCCCAAGGCGGAGCAGGGCATCCCCTTCTCAAAAGGGATCATGGAGGAAGTGATTCCCTCCCATGTCAAGCTACCAGCCGTCGAACCCTACCACGGCTCTTCTGACCCAGATGATCATCTCAGCAGCTTCTGGTCAATAATGATGTTCCACGAAGCATCCGACGCGATCCTCTGCCGCGCCTTCCCTTCCACCCTCAGAGGATCTGCCCGAACCTGGTTCAACGCCTTGAAACCGGGTTTCATTGATTCATTTGACGAGCTGAGCCACCTTTTTATTGGCTAGTTCATCAGCAGCCACCGTCATCGACGGAGATCCGACTCCCTCTCCGAAGTCGAGCAGAGAGAGGGGAGTCCTTGAGAAACTATCTTGGCCGCTTCAACAAGGCCATGTTAGAGGTGGACCACCTTAACCATGAGGTGGCTATATCCGCCTTAGCGGGGGGAGTCTCAAAGGAAAGCGACTTCTACCTGGCGATGGAAGTCAGCTACCCCCCAAAGCTCTCCGATATGATGGCCCTGGCAGACAAATACGCCAGGATCGAAGAGTCGCGGAGAGTTGCCCATGCCGAGCTGGCAAAGAAGAAGGAGCCCAAAGGTTCCGATAGGCACCGACCCGCCCGTCGGCCAAGTCCACCTCGTCGCCAAAGAGCTCCCCCACCGCCGTCGAGGAATTGCTTCCGGAGCCCACCCAGGCGATTCGACGCTACACTCCGCTAACTGTGCCCCGGGTGCAGATCCTCATGGAGATAGAGCCAGCTTTCCCGGCCAGCTCCTCTTCGAGGGAACCCGACCCAGAGGATCCTACCAAATACTGCCGCTACCATCGGGAGCACGGCCACGACACTGAGGAATGCTGGCAGCTGAAAAATGAGATTGAGAGGCTGATCCAACGGGACGACTGAACCAATTCAGGAGGGCTCCCGAGCCGGGACAAGGTGGGGATCGCCAGCCCGAGCTTCAACAACTTCTCCCTCCACCAAATCCACCTGTAATCGGCCACATCAACATGATCGAAGAAGCCGGCGGCTCGAGCTCCAGAAATGATGGCGAAGGATCGGCGCCAAAGAAAGCACGGACGGATGAGCTCTCCTTCTCCGACGATGATCTTCGAGGGATACAGTTCCCCCATGACGACGCACTAGTTGTATCCCTCAATTTGAATGACTATGATGTAAGACGGATCCTTGTTGACAGTGGAAGTTCAGTGAATGTTTTGTACCTCGATGTGTTTACCAAGATGAGACTGCTCACAGAAAACCTTCGAGCTGTGGATTCCACCTTATTGGGATTTACAGGCAATGTCATCATCTCGGAAGGGGTCGTAACCCTGACGGTTCGCGCAGGAGCCTGGCCCCTTGTGGCCACTGTTCACACGGACTTCCTAGTGACCAAACTCAAGTCTCTATACAACGCAATATTCGGTAGACCCGGACTGATGTCCCTCAAGGCAATTGTCTCCATCCCACACCTGTCCATGAAATTCTCCACCGGACGGGGGGTTGGAGTTGTCCAAGGAAGCCAAACCATGGCTCGATAGTGCTTCGTTACCAGCCTTCAGTCCAGAATGCCGGAGGTTGACGGGCTGGACGCTCGGGAGGATTTTATCGAACAACGAGGAGAACCCGCCGAGGAGCTAGAAGAAGTACCGTTGGATGAGGCTCGTCCCAACCGAACCATAAAAATTGGGTCGCTGCTAAAGGGCGAACCTCGGCGCAAGCTGATCGAGTTTCTCCGAAGCAACGCCGACGTCTTTGCCTGGTCCGCCTCTGACATGCCGGGATCAGCCCTGAGGTTCTTATCCACCATCTTAATGTGGATGAGATGTACCGGCCCGTCAAGCAGAAGAAGAGGAGCTTTGCCCCGAACGACAGAAGGCCATTGAAGAGGAGGTCGACAAACTCATCAAGGCGAACTTTGTCCGGAAGGTAAATTAACCGAGCTGGCTATCAAATGTCGTCATGGTGAAGAAGTCGAACGGCAAGTGGCGGATTTGCATCGACTTCACCGACCTCAACAAAGCTTGCCCGAAGGACAGCTTCCCTCTTCCCCGGATCGATCAGCTTGTGGATGCCACCTCGGATCATCAAATGCTGACATTCATGGACGCTTACTCCGGCTACAATCAGATCCGGATGGCCCTCGAAGATGAAGAAAAGACCGCCTTCATAACTGACCGAGGTACATACTGTTACCGTGTTATGCCTTTTGGTCTTAAAAATGTAGGAGCCACCTACCAAAGGCTGGTTAACAAAGTATTCAAGGAGCAAATCGGCCGGAACATGGAGGTGTATATGACGACATGCTGGTCAAAAGCAAAGAAGCATCACAGCATGTCGAGGACTTCTCGGAGAGCTTTGCAACGCTCCACAAGTATAGGATGAAGCTCAATCCGACTAAGTGCGCCTTCGGCGTTAACTCCGGGAAGTTCCTCGGCTTCATGGTCTCCCAGCGAGGTATCGAAGCTAACCCTCAGAAGATTCAAGCTCTTCAACAAATGGCGCCCCTAGCATCTATTAAAGAAGTCGCGCCTAACTTGAAGGATAGCGGCCCTCAACCGCTTTGTGGCGCGTTCAGCTGAAAGATGCCTCCCCTTCTTCAAAACCCTCCGGTCGGCTAAGAACTTTCAGTGGACCCCCGAGTGTCAAAAATCGTTTCAAGATCTCAAGAAGTACCTCGGCTCTCCCCCACTCCTCAGCAGTCCAAGTCCAGGCGAGACGCTGTTCTTATATCTGGCTATTTCAGAAGGTGCCATTTGCTCGGTGCTAGTCAGAGAGGAAAGCAAGGTCCAGAAGCCAATTTACTATGTCAGCAGGCTACTCCGCGACGCGGAAACAAGATATAGCAGAATTGAAAAGATGGTATTGGCCTTGATCACCTCAGTTCGGAAGCTGCGACCGTACTTCCAGGCGTATTCTGTGACGGTCCTGACTGACCAACCCATCAAGGCGGTAGTCCACCGCCCGGATACATCAGGGAGAATGACCAAGTGGGCCGTCGAGCTGAGCGAGCATGATATCCACTTTCAGCCTTGCCCGGCCATCAAAGCTCAGGTGTTAGCCGATTTCCTCCTCGAGTGTACCATCCCGGAGGATGGCTCCACCCCTAACTCCCTCGAAGAACCGAAATCTGGTGCCCGATGGCTCCTCCATGTCGACGGGTCATCTAACGCTCACCGCTCCGGTGCGGGCCTGGTTCTCACTAGTCCAAAGGGGGCGACTTTTGAATATGGTGTCCGCTTCTCCTTCCCGGCCTCCAACAATGAAGTTGAGTATGAAGCCCTTTGGCCGGTCTCCGAATCGCCCGCAACCTGAAGGTGGAGAAACTTAATGCCTTCACCGACTCCCAGCTAGTGGCGAGTCATGTGCGAGGGGAGTTTGAAGCTCGGGAACCAAACATGATTCGATATCTTCAAGAGGTGCGGAGCCTACTCCCCCATTTTTTCGAGTTTGAGATTACTCAGATTCCTAGATTGAGAATGCCCGTGCCGACCTGCTATCTCGATTGGCGGCCGCGGAGTCAATGGACGCCGAGCAAAAATTCCACCTGGAAACCTTGGAGAAACCCAGTATCGCGGAAGCCGACTGAATAATGCAAGTTGAGGCGAACCATCATGGTTCGATCCCATTCTGAAGTACCTCAAGGAAGGGTCGCTTCTACCCGACCGGAGAGAAGCTAGAAAGCTAAAGCTATAGGCCACCCATTATGTACTGATCGACGATCAACTCTACAAACGGTCCTTCTCCATGCCACTGCTCAGATATCTCCGTCCGTCCGAAGCAATTATGCTCTCCGTGAAGTGCATGAGGGGATTTGCGGCAACCATCTGGGAAGCCGGTCCCTATGTCACAAGGTGCTACGACAAGGCTACTATTGGCCGACCATGCAGAAGGATGCAGACGACCTTGTCCGAGCCTGCGACCCATGCCAGAGGCACTCAAGCATTCAAAGACTCCCCTCCGCTAGCCTAGTTCCTATATCCTCCGCTTGGCCTTTGCCAAGTGGGGGATGGACATCCTCGGCCCATTTCTGCTTGCCATAGGGCAGCGAAAATTTCTATTTGTCGTCATCGACTACTTCACTAAATGGGTCGAGACGGAGGTGGTTGCACAAATAACCGAGGCACGGGCCAGAGATTTTGTATGGAGGTCCATCATCTGCCGTTTCGGTCTCCCGCACACTATAATCACTGATAACGGCAGGCAATTCGATAACCCTAAGTTTCGCCAGTTCTGCGAAGAACACGGAATCCGTCACCACCTCACCTCGGTCGGGCATCCGCAAGCCAACGGAGTAGCTGAAGTGACCAACAGGACTCTGCTTCAAGGAATCAAAGCCCAGCTTTCTAGAGCCCAAGGCAGGTGGGCGGACGAGTTGCACCATGTCCTGTGGGCCTACCGCACCACCCCAAGAGTACCCACAGGCGAAACCTCGTTTCGGATGGCCTTTGGCATAGAGGCCTTCATCCCAGTGAAATAGGTCTCCCTTCGCTGCGGGTGGAAAGCTACTCGAAGGAAGCCAGCGACGAACAGCTCCGTACCAACCTCGACCTGATAGAGGAGGTTAGAGAGAAAGCCCGGATCAGAGTGGCTGCCTATC
This sequence comes from Calamus simplicifolius, assembly GCA_900491605.1. Taxonomy (NCBI): domain Eukaryota; kingdom Viridiplantae; phylum Streptophyta; class Magnoliopsida; order Arecales; family Arecaceae; genus Calamus; species Calamus simplicifolius. The sequence continues at coordinate 595,258 of UESW01004153.1, forward strand.
AGCAAAGGATGGCCCGCTACCACGCCTCCAGAGTCAAAGGGAAAGCTTTCCTGCCCGGCGACCTTGTTCTCCGGAAAGCATCTGTCTCCAAACTGCTGGAGCAAGGAAAGCTAGCACCAAATTGGGAAGGCCCCTACCAAGTAGCGGAGATCGTTGGATTGGGGACATACAAGCTGCAAGATTTAAGCGGAAAGTCCATCTCCCGAACGTGAAACTCGGACAATATCCGTAAGTATTATCAATAGGGTATGTCCTTTATAGGCCCACCTCAGTATACCTTATTATACCTTTGTGTCGGCACATGTTTTTGTAATTTACAACATGAATCATCATACATTATGTTGCCAAAGATTGCGAAAAGAAACAGGTGCCGCTCACCAATTCTCGGCATGACCGAGTTACCTATTTGAACAGGAAATCTCCGAAGCTCGGCTGGGCCGAGCAACAAAATCTTCGAACCTCGGCTGGGCCGAGCAACAAAATCTCCGAACCTCGGCTGGGCCGAGCGACAAAATCTCAGAATCTCGGCAGGACCGAGCGACAAAATCCCCAAGCCTAGACAGGGCTACGATCTCTGAAGTCCCGGCCAAAACCGGAGTGCGTAAACCTTGGCCAAAGCCAAGGGCTATATTCTGCTACTAGAAACCTCGGCCAAAGCCGAGGAACGACCTTAACTACCGAATCCCTCGGGCCAACCGAGCAATATTCCTGCGCTTTGGCCACATCCCAAGGCGTCATTTTGAAGCCGAGTGACCTCTCGGATGCCTCAAAAATGAAAACCTCCTGATACTCCTGAAGAAATAAAGGATATCCTTCTAAGGACCGCCTAGGTCCGTCAGTGGTCCAAACAGAGACCAGTGACCCCCCAAGAAAACTTGGTTCGAATTTGGGCAGCTGGCAAGCCCCGGCTAACCTAAACATCCTTCTAAACTATGTCTTGATTCGGGTGGCTTACATGCCCTAAACGAAACCCGGCCGTGATCTCCTAAAATTAGCTCGAACTTGGGCGGCTGATAGATCTCAATCAAACATGGGCAAATGCTTCGGAAACAATAAGATGCACCATATGCAAAATCTTCATATTCATTGATTGAAAGAAGAAGAAAAACAACAATGGTGAAAAAGAGAAAGAAGCAAAAGGAGCCCTCACTAAGGCTCACTATCTTCCCCGGGAGTTGACAAGTCCTCCAAGCGCCGGGATAATTCCGCGACTCGACGGTGGAGGGATGCTATCTCCTCCCTTTGCCGGTCCACCACCCGGCGAAGGGCCGCCGTCTCCCTCGTAGAGACAGCAAGATACTCCTCGGCAACCCTCTCAAGCCGTTCATGGCTTGCGAAGGCCGACGCCAAGGCCTAGGCATCAACCGTAATGGTAGGACGACTCCCTTCTGAACGCCTCGAGCCATTAATCACCACGCCTAGTCCGTCGGGTGACTGCTCTCCACCTTGGAAAGCCATGTTGAAAGTTGTTTAAAGATCGAACCGAAGGGATGGCAAGCACCAGCACCCTACTCGTCCGTATTTATACTCTTCAGGTGAGTATCTCGATCAGTCGGGCTATAAATACCGACTCGTGAAAATTCTCCGTGTGTCGCCGCTTTAACTGGCGCCTACAGAATCCGAAGGGCCATGCCCCGTCCCAAGCAAGATTGATAAATGTCGATGGACCGTTCGGGAACCCCCCTCCTTCCCTAGGAACGGGGTACTTTCCGATCTGTCGGCCCCTTGCAATAAATGCCCTCGACACTTCCCCAGGCTCTTTTAAACTAGCCGCCCCTTGGAAAATGTAAAGGAGAAAGAACGTCAGCACCTGACAATAATTCGTTCCCTCGGGAGTGGTCAAATCATAAATGGAGGGCGTGACCATGCACCGCCCATCCCGCCTTGACGACCTAGGCCGAACCTTAGCAGCCGCGACCTCTTCCCCTACCTTGATGGAAGCGGAGGTCGCCCCCACCTCCTCCTGCGACCTCGCCGAGCCACCGGCCTCCAATGAGAGAGACCGCGCCGCCTCGTCTGCGGGAGCCCCCAGGCTAGCCGGTGTTTCCCCTTCGCCATCATCAGACAAAACGACGACAGGGGGGGGGGGAGGAAACCTCAGCAGCCTCCTCCGAAACCCCCGCGACTTCCCGATCTTTACCCCTGGACAATCCTCCTCCGCCGCCGAAAGATCAGGCGCCGCCAGAACTCCGGCAGCTTCAGCCTGCGGCAACGAAGAGCGCCGACTATCACCGTCTCTCTCGATCCCCCTGGAGCGGGAACCAGAGGGACGAAGCCTCTTCTCGGACCGATGCTTGCTACTGGAGCCGGATCTCCTACGGTGCTTTCCTAGCTCCTCCCTCATCTGGTCCGCGAGCGCCGACTTTTCGGCTATAGGAGCAATACGATCCGCCTGTTAGTTCGCACAAAAATTAAAGATGAAGCCATACTAAATTATCAGCTACGGGGTATTACTCACCGCGAGGATCGACGGGGCTTAATCCGGCCACAAAAAGAGCGTCCTCCGATAAGAGAACGCTGGCTGGGAGCGCCTGACTGCTACGCAGCACAACCAAATCCCTCCTCTCCAATCAGTTAATTCCGGGTGCGCTTTTGGATCCTTCACGTACTGCCCCCATACCCGAGGGAAATCCAAACCAATGTTCCCCTGACTATGAGGAACAACGACTTCCACTCCTTTATCGACGATGGATTGTCTGATATCATCTTGAAAGATCTTCGGGGACCGATGTAGGGCCATTCTGAAGCCCTCTCGGAGACTAGATTGAAGCACACCCTGAATAGTGAGAGGGTCGCAGTCACCCCGAGGCGCTTGCACAATGAGATAAACCCGATGAGGTTGTGCCAACTATTGGGGGCCACCATGGTGAAACATATGTTGTAGAACTTCATCACCTCTCGCACCAACGGATGAAGGGGGAACCGGAGGCCTGCCCTCAAGCTTTCCTCATAGCAGAACGTTCCATCCTCTAAACCGGACGTCACTCTATCCTCAGCCATCGGGACCAACAATACGACGTCCTGGGGGATCTTATACAAGCGGCGCATCCGTTCCAAATCGGCCAGGGTCACCTCCGAAGCCTGGTCGCTTGGGCTCACCATGTCTTTGATCGCAAGAGACGATAAGCAGAATCGCAGCGAAAGCAAGAAGACGAAGTTCTTCAAAGGAGAACGAAAGGGGCACTATAAATAAAGAAAGCGCCACCACCACTCCACTTTTCCAATCGAAACCGCCTCAGGGTGGGGACGAGGCGTCCTAACCTAGGCGTCCGGAATTGTCGCTACGGGGGCCGTGAAAGTCAGGATTTCCCATGTGGCACTTCCCCAGCCGTTACCTTCGCCCCTAAGGAATGACGGATCCGCCTCGGAAAGGCAAGATGACCCTACGACATTAATTAGGGCATCATTGCGCAAGCAATCAAATACGCATCCCCAAATGCAGATCATGCCACCTAGGCCTATACTCCCTACGCTCGAACCTACGCTTCGAACTAGGGAGTGGGGGCATGTGTTGGAGGGTAGAATCGTTATTGCATTGATAATCATGCAAGGGAGCTAAGACTGGCCCCATCCCTCCGCCCGCCATGATATATCCCCGAGGAATAAGCTAGGCTAATATGGATCGTTGGGTCATGCGACCCTCCGAGCCTCCCATAGCTCGGCTTTCCCGGGCTTCTATAGCTCGGCTTCCCCGAGCTTTCTGTAGCTCATTTTCCCCGAGCCTTCCATGGTTCGGCTTTCCCGAGCTTCCTGTAGCTCGTTTTCCCCGAGCTTCCCATGGTCCGGCTTTCCCCGAGCTTCCATAGCTCGGCCTTCTCCGGGCTCCCATAGCCCGGCTTCCCCGAGCTTCCCATAGCTCGGCTTTCCCCGAGCTTCCATAACTCGGCCTTCTCCGGGCTCCCATAAGCCCGGCTTCCCCGAGCTTCCCATAGCTCGACTTTCCCCAAGCTTCCATAGCTCGGCTTTCGTCGGGCTTCCATAGCTCAGCTTCCCCGAGCTTCCTGCAGCCCGTCTTCCCGAGCTTCCTATAGCTCGGCTTTCGCCGGGTTTCCATAGCTCGGCTTCCCCGAGCTTCCTGCAGCTCGTCTTCCCCGAGCTTTCATAGCTCGGCTTCCCAGAGCTTCATGCAGCTCGTCTTCCTCGAGCTTCTCATAGCTCGGCTTCCTCGAGCTTTCCATAGCTCGGCTTTCCCCGAGCTCCCCATAGCTCGGCTTTCTCCGAGCTTCCATGGCTCGGCTTCCTCCGGGCTTCCATAGCTCGACCTTCCTGAGCGATCCATGATTCGATATTCACCTTCGTGGAACCTGACGCGGGAGAGCCCATGCCCATTGTCACAGGATCCCAGGCAAAGGATCACATTGAGGAGTGGTCTAGGACCTAATACGGCTACCTGGGACCTACGCATCTACCAGATCTCAGGCCAACAAGGAGCTCTCCTAGCCGTCGATCCCTTAACGAACAAGATATGGATCCCAACGGCCCCACAACGGCCTGATTCGATTCATCTCCGTATTCTAACAACCTTCGAACCTTCCAGAAGGCGCTCAAGATCCAGGTGATAGCCTATAAATACGATACTCCCAGATTCTCTCAGGTATGCGCTCACTGCCCCTGGCTCACTCTCACTCTTACTCTCTCACTCTCTCCCGCTGCTCGTTGGCGCTCCCCCTAGAGCTCCCGATCGGCTGCCCCTGGAGAGACTCCCCGGAGAGATCCCTCTCCCCATTTTCTGTTGATCATTGATTCCTCCACTAACTTGAGCGTCGGAGGGTCTTTCGCGGAGGGCCACCCCCAACGCCTCTTGCGCAAGGACTTCCGTGCAGGTCCGCTCAAGAGGAAGCCCAGACCAGGAGATCGACCGCGTCCGAGTCGGAGGACGGATCCCGATGGCAACAAGTTTTTTTTTTTTATAGAGAGAGAGAGAGTTGCTTTGCTTTATCTTGCAGGTAAGATACTTAATTCCACCATAATGAGGATAATATTACATACATGCCTTAAAGCCAATGTTTACTTTCAATTTCAACCTAGTATTCCAACAGTGAATTCTGCATTTTCCAGTGGGACAGTTGAGGCCTCACAGCAGGCTATTATTCACCAAAATTATGTTTCCATGGATGATAATCCACTTCATATCGATCGCATCAACGGTTTTTCTTCTCTTTTTCAAGAGTGCACACCAAATAACACCATTTTTTAGAACTCTGTATCTAAATTCCGTAGCAGTACTGGACAAGATAAGGCTTCATTTAAAACTGACAGGGGATAAAAAAAATTTATTCTAACCCAATATCCATGCCGTCAGGGCCAGAGACATCTTCTATTAGGTTGCTGCTAGGAAATTAAACCATGCGGGAGAAAGCTAGAACGGAAAAGCCAGTCTCGGAGTTGTAGTTGCAAAATTATGATAGCATCCTCATTTTTGTCCCCGTGTTAACCTACATTTACATGATATATATATATCAGCCAAAACTTATTTAATTTTATTTATTTATTGTTCAAGAAACAAAATCTTTATTTTTTTATAACAGAAGCTACATTGCGCGCGTGCGTACATATATATCATCAAGACAGCTATCTTGCATTGCTTCAACCTCGGCAATATATTTTCTCCAAAACCAAGTACGTACGTACGTACTCTTTCATCACCCTCGCTTGTACAATTTCCGTGAAGGAAACAAATGAATGAAAAAAATCATCATGGGAATTCACCTCACAAAGATGAAGAAACCGATGGAGCACAGCTAGAAAAATCTCCAATGCAAGTGAAGCAAACTCCAGTAGTTAACCCCGTATCATCACCATGATGCCTTGCCTTGCTCCTTTGATCGCTAATTAAGGGGAAAAACTCGCGCCTTAGACACGACACACCCCATAGGCCCCCAAGACCATCGAAAGCCTTTAGGATGGATGAACACAAAACTAAAGCAAAGCCAAGTATGCTAGAGGTGCCTCTAAACTTTTGTAGCGTCTCCGCGCCCTCTAAATTTTTGCGAGGCAATGTTGTGGGCACCGAGCATCAAGGTGAAAAGCAGGAGTGGTAGACAAGTCCAACTGTCTCCAACAAAGTCCTTTAGGTGAAGTTTTTTTATGGTAAAATTTGTTGAGTTTGGTGGGGCCAGTCACTGGTAAATACAAAGGACTGCCTGCCTGTAATAATTGTGACACAGAGGTCAAAGGCACAAATTAACTAGCAATCAAGAATTTAACAGATAGAGTACAATAATTGGCAGTTCTTTCGAAAGTCAAATAATGGGGAACGTTTTTGAAAAAGATCACATGCAAATTCCATATTTCATCTCCTTTTGTTTTAATACTACTTTAATTTTGTTCACCCAATTGATACCAATATCAACATTTATCCACGATGCTTAATTCTCACTTAGTGTAACATGAATTCACACATACATATATATATTCATAAGAAAGTTCTATGAAAATTCTGCACTTAAGTGAAATGGAAGAAATACGTTGGAAATGAAAGCATAGTCACAATGTGCTACCGAACATTTTGTTTGTGAAGATTCAAAATTCCAAAAATGGTAGAGAATTTGCCACAGATTTGGGAAGGTTAAAGGCAACTACAACACCATTACTAGCAATAGAAGTTTTTTTTTTTAAAAATTATTTTGACAGCTAAACATATATGTGCATGAAATTTTGGAGTTACATGCATAAGTGTAAATAATTTACGAAAAAAATGCCCTTAAAGAAATTAAGATACTATAATGAGGCAATAACAAATTCAAATTTTTAGTTTCGTATTTTTTTTCAATGATTTGTTCAAGTTTTGCATTTATAGAAAGTCATATAGCAAGCACACATTAGTTATCACTAAAATATAAGATTAAGAAAAAAATCATAATTACCTTTTTTTTTCAATACCTCCCAAGCCAAGAAGTTCAGCTACGAAGTTAGTCATTTAAAGATTTTTTCCCAATACCTATCAAGAAAAATTTAAATTTATAATAATCATCATTGGCATTAAATTTTACGATTCATGGATGAACCATGAGAGAGGAGAGGAGTGGTGTATGAAACACAGAAAGAAATGCAAAACAAGCTAACTAGAAATAGAAATCAACTGATTATTAAGCTTGGACCGTATTAGTAATGATTTCAAGTCATATTTAATTCAAAGGATAAAAAAAAAGAAGAAATCCTTATTTGATAGCACAACATGAGAGGAGAGAGAGAGAGAGAGAGAGAGAGAGAGTGGGCATGGGGAGAGGCGCACTAGTAAGCCATGACATTGTTAGTGGCGGATCGGCAAGCTTTCAAGAAATCTTGAGGTTTATCCTGAGTTAGTAAGTAGTAATATCTTATTTATAATATATGAGATAAGGACCAGACTTATTAATTATTATATTAATTATAATTTGATTGCTTAGATATTTGTTGATAAAATATACTACACTTTGAACCCTTGAAACTAGATATAGGAACATTTTTCGTTTTAAAAGTCTTAAGACGTAAGAAGATTATAGCATCTTAGAAATTAGGAATTAGCTACTTTGCTTTTATGTAATCCCAATTTGAAATTGATTTGTATTTTCATTATATAATCCTTGATTAGGAAATGGTTTACCTTGCGACTAGTTTATGTCACCATTGGTTTACCTGCCACTAGCACATACCACCGTTTAGATGCTACCATTGGTTTACTTGCCACCAGTATATGCCGCTATTTGGTGCTACCACTGGTTTACCTTAGATCTTAGCACTGGTTTACCTGGCACTAGTATGTGCCGCGGTTTTGGTGCTACCTCTAATTTTTTTGTCATCATAATGCACTATTGTTTAGGTGCTACCACTGTTTTTTTTTTTCCATTAGTATGCATCGCGGTTTATGTGCTACCATTGGTTTTCTTACCCACAGTATGCTCCATGGTTTAGGTGCTACCACTGGTTTTCTCGCCATCAGTATGCATCATTGTTTAGGTGCTACCACTTGTTTTCTTGCTACTAGTATGCACCGCTATTTACGTGCTACCACTAGTTTACCTAGCATCAATATACATCATGGTTTAGGTTCTACTGCTAATTTGATTGCCACTAGTATGCAACGCCATTTAAGTGCTACCATTGTTTTACAACATTACTAATTTGTATTACTATTGGTTTGCATCACTTTTATACAAACCTATTTCGGTCACCTTCACATTCTTCCTAACTAGAAATCAGTTTGCATTACCTTTAAACTACCTTGATTGAGAACCGGTTTACTTCACCTTTATGCAATCTCTAAATAGATAACAATGGAGGGACTAGTTTGTATTGCCATTAGTTTACACCGCAATTGACTTACGTCACCACTAGTTTGTATTGCAATTAGTTTACATCACTTTTATACAGGCTTATCAGCGTCACCTTTATGCAATTCCTAATTAAAATTTGGTTTGAGTTACCTTTATATTACCCAACTATTAATTAAGAACTATTATGCATCTCCTTAATGTAATTTCTAAAAGAACAACAAATGAGAGCTGGGGAGCATTGACGACTCTTGTGTATTATGCATGAAAAAGGCCTTTGTTTTCGCTTCAAGGTCACCTACCATATGTGGCGAAGTTTAGCTTATGAATTTGTTTCCCTGAAACTTTTTATACATTGTCAACATGTAACGAAGAATTCGTATTTGAGAGTCCGTGATGTATGGCATGTGAGCTCAAATTTTAGCTTCTATTTTGAGCCTAGCATGATCAGTATGTGCCGCCATTTAGGGGCCACTGCTAGTTCACTTGCCATCGGTATGCGCTGCCATTTATCTGCTCCTACTTATTTACTTACTAGCAGTATGCACTGCCATCTAGGTCCTACCACAGGTTTACAACACTACTAGTTTGTATTGCCATTTGTTTGTATCACCATTATACACCTCTTTGTGTCACCTTCACATCCTTCCTAATTAGGAACCAGTTTGTATAACCTTTATGCTCTGTTTGGATGGAGAGAAAACTGAGAGGAAAGAAAACTGGAAGGAAAGAAAAGTGGAAGGAAAGAAAATTAAAGAGAAATATTTCTCTCCTTCTGTTTGGATGAGTGAGAGGAAAACAGAGAGGAGAGAAAGTTGATAATTTACAATAACAATAATATCCTTTTTATAGATGATTAAAAAAATGCATCGGTTGTTTTTTAGAAGGGTCAATATTGGAATGAAAAAAAACGAAAGAGCACTTTTGAGTTTTCTCTCCGAAATCTCTCCGGTTTCGGAGAGAAAACTTTATGTGGGGCCCACCACTTTTTTCCTTCTATTTTTCCCTTTAGTTTTCTTTCCTCCTGACTTTTCTCTCCATCCAAACAAGATAAATTTCATTTTCTCTCCTATTTTCTCCTAGTTTTCTTTCCTCCCTAGTTTTCTCTCCATCCAACAGGGTTAAATTGCCTTGATTGAGAATCGGTTTACTTCACCTTTATGTAATCTCTAGAAAATGACAAATGAGGGCCTAAAGAGTACCGACAACTTCTGTGCATTATGGACAACAACCCTCATGTATTTGTATTGCCATTAGTTTGCAGCACCTTCATACAAATTTGTTGGCATCACCTTTATGCTATCCCTAATTAGGAACTAGCTAGTTACACACTCTCTAATTAATAACTGGTTTACATGATCACCTTTACATAGTCTCTAAAAAAATGACAATTGAGGGGTTAAGAAGTATCAACAGGTCTCATATATCACTACAAGAAAATACAGAAATAACGACGCCAATTTAGCGACGCATTTTTGCGTCACTAAATTGCGACCAATTGCGACAACTCAGCAAGAAAAATAAATAGCAATGCAATTAGCAGCGCAAAAATCCAAAAAATAAAAAATAATTGTTAATATAATGACGCAACGGTTGCGTCGCTATTTTAGCAACGCATATGCCAAAAAAAATTAAAAATATTTAATATTTAATTTAGCAATACAATAATGTGTCGCTATATTGCGACGCACTATTTGCATCGCTAAATAGCGACGCAAAAACCCAGAAAATTAAAAAAATCGTTAATATAGGGACGCAATAATTGCATCGCTATGTAGCGATATATTAGCGACGCATATGCCAAAAAAATTAAAAATTTTAATTTTTAATTTAGCGATGCAATTATGCGTCACTATATTGCGATGCACAATTTGCGTCGCTAAATAGCGACGCATTAGCGACGCAAAAACCCAGAAAATTAATAAAAAATCGTTAATATAGCGACGCAAGATGCATATACCAAAAAAATAAAAAAATTTAATTTTTAAATTAGCAACGCATTAGCAACGTAAAAACCCAGAAAATTTAAAAAATTTATTAATCGTTATTTAGTGACGCATTAGCCAAATAAAAAAAAATTAATTTTTAATTTAGCGATGCAATAATGCGTCGCTAATTAGCGATGCATATATTCAACCGTCGGATCGTCTCCGATCGGATTGATCGCAACGGTCCGATCGATCATTGCCGATTGGGATCATGGCTTGGATCGATTACAACCGTTGGATATCATCGCCGATTGGATGGATCGCAACCATCGGATCGATCATCGTCGATCAGGATCATGGCTTGGATCGATCGCAACCGTCGGATCGTCGCCGATCGGATGGATTGCAATGGTCCGATCGATCATCGCCGATCCGGATAATGGATTGGATCGATCACAACCATCGAATATCATTATCGATCGGATGAATTGCAACGGTCCGATCGATCATCGCTGATCAGGATCATGGCTTGGATCGATCGCAACCGTCGGATGGTCGTCGATTGGATGGATTGCAACGGTCTAATCGATCATCACCGATTGGGATCATGGATTGGATCAATTGCAACCATTGAATATCATCGCCGATCGGATGGATTGAAACAGTCCGATAGATTATCGCCGATCTGGATCATGGCTTGAATCGATCGCAATCATCGGATACCGTCGTAGATCGGATGGATTGCAACAGTCCGATCGATCATTGCCGATCAGGATCATGGCTTGGATCGATCGCAACCATCGGATATAGTCGTTGATCGGATGGATTGCAATGGTTCGATCGATCATCGTCGATCAGGATCATGGCTTGGATCGATCACAACCATCGGATATCATCGCCGATCGGATGGATTGCAATAGTCCGATCGATCATCGCCGATTGGGATCATGGCTTGGATCGATCGCAACCGTCGGAAATCATCGCCGATCGGATGGATCGCAACCATCGGATCGATCATTATCGATCAAGATCATGGCTTGGATCGATGGCAACCGTCGGATCGTCGCCAATCGAATGGATTGCAACGGTCTGATCGATCATCGCCGATCGGAATCATGGCTTGGATCGATCACAATCGTCGGAAATCATCGCCGATCGGATGGATCGCAACCATCGGATCAATCATCGTTGATCGGGATCATGGCTTGGATCGATCGCAACCGTCGGATCAATGCCGATCGGGATCATGGATTGGATCGATCGCAACCATCGGATATCGTCATCGATCGGATGGATTGCAATGGTCCGATCGATCATCGCCGATCGAAATCATGGCTTGGATCGATCGCAACCGTCGGATGGTTGTCGATCGAAAGGATTGCAACGGTCTGATCGATCATCGCCGATCGGGATAATGGCTTGGATCGATTGCAACCGTAGGATCAATATCATCGCCGATCGGATGGATCACAACCGTCGGATCGATCATCGCTGATCGGGATAATGGTTGGATCGATCGTAACCATCGGATATCATCATCGATCGGATGGATCGCAACTATCGGATCGATCATCGTCGATTGGGATCATGGCTTGGATCGATCACAATAGTCGGATATCGTCGCCGATCGGATGGATCGCAACCATCGGATGGATCATCGTCGATCGGAATCATGGCTTGGATCGATTGCAACCATCAGATCATCTCCGATCGGATGGATCACAACCGTCGGATCGATCATCGCCAATCGGGATCATGTCTTGGATCGATCGCAACCGTCGGATCGTCATCGATCGGATTGATCGTAATGGTCTGAGATCGATAATCGCCGATCGGGATCATGACTTGGATCGATCGCAGCCGTCAGATCATCACCGATCGAATGGATCGCAACTATCGGATCGATCATCGCTGATCGGGATCATGGCTTGGATAGATCGCAACCATCGGATCATCGTCGATCGGATTGATCACAACGGTCTGAGATCGATCATCATCGATCTGGATCATGGCTTAGATCGATTGCAACCATTGGATCGTTACCGATCAGATGGATCGCAACGGTCTTATCGATCATCGTCGATCGGGACCACGGATAGAATCGATCGCAACCGTCGGATCGTCTCCGATCGGATGGATCGCAATGGTCGGATCGATCATCGTCAATCGGGATCATGGCTTGGATCGATCGTAACCATCAGATCGAAAATTAAATATATCAATATTAAATTATCATTTTGTAATATTAAATATAAAAAACTATAATAATTACTTAATAAAATTAATATTATTAAATTAATTTTTTAAAATATTTAGCAATGTATTTTATATGCGTCGCAATATTGCGACGCATTCATTATGCATCGCAATATTAGTTTTAAATTAATAAACTATTATTGCGATGCATTCATTATGTGTCGCAATATTGCGACGCATATACAATGCATCGCAATATTAGTTTAAAATTAATAAACTAATATTGCGATGCATTCATTATGTGTCGCAATATTGCGATGCATATACAATGCATCGCAATATTGTGACGCATTTATTATGCGTCACAATATTGCGACACAATATACAATGCGTCGCAATATTAGTTTTAAATTAATAAACTAATATTGCGATGCATTCATTATGCGTCGCAATATATTGCTGACGCATTCATTATGGATCGCAATATTGTCACACATATACAATGCGTCGCAATATTAGTTTTAAATTAATAAACTAATATTGTGATGCATTCATTTTGCGTCGCAATATTGCGACACAGATCTAATGCGTCGCTAATTTCCCGCCAAAATGTATATTGGCGATAACTTAGCGACGCAATCAGCGATGTATAATCTGCATCATTTATTAGCGATGGATTAGCGATGCAATTATGCAACGCTAATCCTAATTCATAAACCCCCCCTCTTCTTCTTCCTCCTCACGAGCCCGAACTCCCCCCCCCCAACCGGCATCTCCTTTCTCCTCCTCCCTCTTCTCCGGCTCTCCGGTGGCTCTCCGGCACCCGACGACCTCACCGGTGAGGCCTATTTCAGGTACACCTCCCACCCTCCCTTCCCTCCACCCCCTTCCCGTTCCGGCCATGACGACAGCCATGGCCGTTGTCTCCGGCCACGGCCGTGGCAGTGGCCATCATTGCCTGCCATGGCAGTGGCCGGCAACGCGGTGGCCTGGCCACGGTGGCCAGGCCACCATTAAAACAAAAAAATTGGTATCAGAGGGGGTTTTTTCCCCAACTCCCCCCCCCCCAATCCCTCCACTTCCAGCCATGGTCGTGGCCGGCAACGCGGTGGCCTGGTTACGGTGGCCAGGCCACCGTTAAAAAAAAATTGTGGGGGGGGGGGGGGTTTTCTCACGGCCCTCCCCCCTTGACTCCCTCCTGTTCCGGCCATGGCGATGGTCGTGGCCACCGTTGCCGGCCACGGTTGTGGCCGGCAACTCGGTGGCCGGCCACCACCGTTTAAAAAAAAAGGCCAGGGGGGTTACCCCCCCACTCCCTCCCGTTCGAGCCACGGCAACGGCCATGGCCATCGTCTCCGGCCATGGCTGTGGCCGACAACTCGGTGGCCTGGCCACCGTTAAAAAAGAATGGGGGGGGGGAGGTTTCCCCACCCCCTATCATGGCCATCCTCTCCGGCCATGGCAGTGGCCGGCAACCACGGCCGTGGCTTGGCCACGGTGGCCAGGCCACCAGTTAAAAAAAAATATATTATAAAATAATATTTATATATTACAAAATCTATTATAAAATACAAATTTTTTTATAAAATAACATTTTAAAACAAAATATTATTTATTATAAAATAATAAAATTTATTGTAAAATAAAATTTTATACGGCAAAAAATTGCATAACTAATTTTGTTAATTAATAAAAAAAATTATTATAAAATAATATTTATAATATACAAAATATATTGCATAACTAATTTTTTAACTAGAAATTAATTAATTAATATTATAAAAAATATTCTTAGTAAGTTGTTTTGATATTATAATCTTAATAATTTATTCGATCATATTATTTTATAAAAAAAGGGGTTTTTTTCCCCAACCCCTCCCATGAAAAGTAATAATAATAATAAAAAATATAAAGGGGTTCTCCCCTTTCTTGCCGGCCACGGCAGTTTCCATCGTCGCCGCGCACGGCCTTGGCCGGGTGGCTACCGTCCATGACTTGGCCACGGTGGCCGATCCACGGGTAGGATAAAAAAAATAATTTTGAACCCTCATAGAAGTTCCATTTGGCTATTTTTTAATTAATACAAAAAATTTATTATAAATTAATATTTTATAATATTACAAATATTTTGCATAACTAATTTTACTGATTAAATTAATTATTAATATTATAAAAAAATATTACTAGTAAGTTGTTTTGATATTATTCTTAATAATTTTGGATCATATTATATATCACTTAAATTTAGAGAACCTCTATAGTAATATCATTGTATATAGTAATAATATTACAATAAAATTAAAATACACTATAGTATATATAAATATTTTATAAAAATTTATATTATGTGATATTATATATTAGATTATAATGATTTTATAATATCATTATATTGAACTATTTTGTGTTTGATGAAATTTTAAAATAATATGAGGGTTCTAATTTTGTTGTAATTATATTGTGATATTATAATTATATTATTATATATTATTGTAATATGAGGGTTCTAATTTTAAAATAATGGGCGGGCGGGCATGGTGCTCCTGGCCATGTGGCTACGGCCCGAACACGTGGCCATCCCGCCCAGCCACATGGTTAGCTCGCCTTGTTATGTCTTGATTATTTACATTCTGTGATGTATTAGATTAATATTTAAAAGTTTATTATTATTTTTTCTTTATAGTTGTTTATGCAATAATATTTGTGCATTTGTAGTTATTTACAATTGTTATGTCTTGATTATTTACATTCTGCTTCAAATTGAATGATGCATTAAATTATGTAATGCTAGAATGAAAGTCTTGTTGTAGTTTTATTTAATTTTCAGCACCGAATTAGTAGTTTCAATGATTTTTTTTAGTTTTCACATACATTATTGGACATATAATCTTAAGAAGTCAGTGACTATATATAGAACATTATTCCTATATGTATAATTGACAAGAATTTATGAATAACAAGCATATATAAGTTCGATTGTCTTTGGATTTCCATATTATTTCTCACAGCACTATAACCTTTAGACCCGTTTGAGAATTTGTAAGACTTAGTCTTGCAAATTCTCAAATTGTCCTGGTGGACAGTTTGAGAATATTTTTTGCAATATGTTAGTCTGCTATTAATCATCATTGGTTGAGATTGCGTTTTGTATTTGCTCATACGTTCTCCTAGTGTGGCATATGCCACACATTTAGGAGAACTATGAAAATGCTGCTGAAATTTCAACATAAACGATCAATGATAATTAATAGAAGAATAACATATCACAAAAATATTCTTGAATGGGATAGGGCCTTACCTTTTAGACATGGAGTGAAGGTGGAATTAATTTAGGATACTTGATTGCTTGTGAAGTCTCATGATTGAACGGACTGTCTTGCGGCCCGGCCCGAACTCAAGCCCTAGCATTAGCCTGGCATGAACCTATGCCTCGGCCCTTGCTAGCACGACAAGGATCGTAGCCGTGGCCCGACCTTGCAGAATTGGGACTTTAGTTGTGTAAAAAAAAGTAGTTTAGTTATAAATGATTTAAATAGTTGTTATTTACCTTAGTTGTGTAGAAAAAAATAATTTAGTTATATATTACTAATACTAATATAGTTTTATATTGTGGTTTCCTCTAATGGTTTACCAGAAATTGTATAAGTCGGTCAAAAATGAGCGGGGCTCGCTCGTGGATGTATGCAAGGGTAAAAGATGGCTTACTTAATCCAGATTTTCTGAATGGATTGGAAGAATTTATCGCATTTGCATGTAGCCAACCTGAATGGATGGATGGGCCTAAGATTAGGTGCCCATGCAACTTCCACAGGTGTCAGAATAAAGCTTACAGAGATGTTGAAACTATTAAGGTGCATTTGTGTAAAAAAGGGTTTGTTCCTGAATACGATGTTTGGTACTGTCATGATGAACCAGAGGAAATTTCAGCAGCTGTTACAAGCCAACAAGTGTCAATTCCCGTAGATGAACCATTTATGAATTTAAACACATATGAAGAAATGGTGATGAATGCATCGGGTAATGAATTCAATCAGAATACATTTATGGAAGAACCAAATCCAGATGCACAACAATTTTATGATATGTTGCGTGCTGCAAATCAAGAATTGTATCCTAGTTGTGAGGGTCATTCCCAGTTGTCTACGGCTGCTCGGTTGTTGAATATTAAGGCAGAACATCGATTATCAGAAAAGGCGTTCAATTCTGTAGCTGGGTTAATCAAGGAAATTTTACCAAATGATAATGTTGTAGCAGACAGTTTTTACTTAACGAAGAAGTTGTTGCGTGGGCTTGGGCTTCCAGTTAATAAGATCGATTGTTGCTTGAATAATTGTATGATATATTGGGGTGAAGACTCAGAGATGAGATGGTGTAAGATTTGTGGGCAATCGAGGTACAAAAATGGCAAAGGAGGAGCTAGTACAAGTAGGAGGAAAAGTATGCCTTACAAAATGATGCATTACTCCACGCCTGCAGAGAGTATATAGATCTGAGCTACAGCTGCTGATATGAGATGGCATGCCAAACATGAATCTAAAGAGGATAAAATGCAGCATCCATCATATTCTAAAGCTTGGAAGCATTTCAATAAAAATTATCTTGATTTCACTAAAGATATAAGGAATGTGAGATTAGGTCTTTGTACCGATGGCTTCCAACCATTTGGTCAAGCGGGGCAACAATATTCATGTTGGCCTGTGATACTGATGGTATATAACCTTTCTCCATGGAAGTGCATGAAAGATACTGCAATGTTTTTGACAGTTTTTGGTTTAGGACCATCAAATCCAAAGGAAAAGATTGATGTCTTCCTACAACCATTGGTGGTCGAATTGAAAATGTTGTGGGAAACAGGAGTCATAGCCTACGACATTTCTATGAAATAGAATTTCATCATGAGAGCTGCTTTGATGTGGACAATAAGTGACTTCTCGGCATATGCAATGTTGTCTGGTTGGAGCACTGCTGGACGTCCGGCATGCCCGCATTGCATGTATAATTCGGATGCATTTACATTGCAGAAGAGTGGTAAGCAGTCATGGTTTGATAATCATAGGAAGTTCTTGCCTCCAAATCATCCTTACAGGCGTAACTTGATCGCCTTCCGGAAGAACAAAGCAGTCACAAAATTCACCGAACCGGTAAGGTTCGGCACGGATATATTTAATACTATAGAGCATTTGGGGTTGAAGTATGCTTGGGAACCAGATGCAGATAGAATAAATGGCTGTATATGTAAAGAATATAACTGGAAGAAGCAGAGTATATTTTAGAATTTGTCGTATTGGAGCACAAATCTCATCCGGTACAACTTGGATATTATGCATATCGAGAAAAATTTCTTTGATAACATATTTAACACGGTGCTAAACATCCCGGGAAAAACCAAAGACACTGCAAAGTCAAGAGAAGAACTTAATCAGTATTGTAAAAGAGGTGATTTGAGGAGGAGTGTTGATGGGACCTATCCTAAAGCCTGTTACACTCTTGACAGAAATTCACGAGAAGTTTTATGTAACTGGGTAGAGGGTTAAAATTTCCAGATGGTTATGCTTCAAATATCGGTAGGTGTGTGGACATGCATAAGCTCAAGTGTTCGGCATGAAGTTATGATGCCATATTTTCATGCAACGGTTATTTCCTATAGCTTTTCATGAGTTGCTTCTGCACCATGTCTAGAAGGCATTGACGGAGCTCAGCTTGTTCTTCAAGGAGTTATCTGCCGCAGTCATTACTTCTGCATCCATGGCAAGGCTTGAGGAGAAAATTCCAATTATTTTATGCAAGCTGGAGCAAATATTTCCTCCCAATTTTTTGACTCAATGGAGCATTTACCGGTTTACTTGCCATACGAAGCGAGCATAGCTGGTCCCGTGCAGTATCGCTGGATGTATCCTTTCGAGAGGTAAATATATATATACATCAGTAAGACATATTGACATTTCAAATATTATTTCATTGCGAGAAAATTAGTTTATTTTTTTTTACCTTTACATATAGGTACCTTAAGAAGTTAAAAATAATGTGCGTAATAAGGCAAGGGTTGAAGGTTCAATATGCAATGCACACTTGGTCGAAGAAGTTTCAGCTTTTGCCTCGCATTACTTTGAGGGTCACGTCCGCACGAGGAGCCAAAATCTTGGTCGTAACGATGACGTATATGAAGGAGAACCTAATGACGGTAGAATATCAATTTTTAAAGGTATCGACCGTTCATTTGGGGGGCATAAGTCAAGAAATCTTAGCGATATGGAGTATAATGCAGCACATTATTACATCCTAATGAACTATAAAGAAGTCGATCCATACATTGAGTAAGTATATACTTCAATGCTTAATTGGAACTTCTAATTTAAATTGCAATATACATAATATTAATTGCTAAAAGAAGTTTTAATCCTTATCATTGCTAACAGAAGTTTTAATCCTTATCATCCCATAAGGATGTATTGTGATAGACAACGACAAATGAATCCCGACATCAGTCAAGTTGCCATTGGGCAGAAGTAGAAACGGAGTTCGCTTACTGGTTTATGAATTTGTGAGTAGTATCACGCAATCAATTTCAATAATGGCTTTTATTTTTTGAATTGGTTGTGAATACCTCATTAATTTATAGGTAAACGGTCCATGGTCCATAACCGATAATATTTTCATTAAATGTCTATCGCAATGGCCATTGAAGACCGTAACAACTTTTACTGGCTATTTTGTTAATGGGCACAAATTTCAGATTGAACGACTAGCAGCTTCAAGAGGCACGCAGAACTGGGGCGTGTGTGTTAAAGGAGAAAGTGTTGGAGCAAATATGCAGGATTATTACGGAAAGTTAGTAGAGGTGGTTGAAGTTGAATATCCCGGTTGGTCTATGAAACGAACCGTATTGTTTCGTTGCGATTGGTTCGATCCGACAATTCCTGTGTGCAAAAGGGCTCATAACGACTACAATCTAGTTGAAGTGAACCATCGACGAAGATTGCAGAAATATGAACCATTCATCCTTGAATCCCAAGCTTAGCAAGTGTTTTACTGTGGATATCCAAGTTTGTGCAACGACAAGCGAGATTGGTGGGCTGTTTCTAAAATCGTCCCACGTTCAACAATCGTATTAGACGAGAGTTCATCAAGTCAATCAGCCAAGTGCCCTGCATTTCAAGAGGATGAGATGGAAATGCATGCAATTGAGGACGACATAAGGGCTCCTGAAACATCACTTAGAGATCCAAATGGTGATATCCAAGAAATTGCGGATGCAAATGTTCGGTTTCCCTCCGATGATAATGAAACTGAATCGCAGTCCGATACGGCATCGGATGTTGAACCAACATTTCATGAAACAAATGACACCGATTAAACATAGAGGTTTTTTTCAAATTCAATTTATTTTTATAAATGTTATTTTTACGTATTCAATCATTAATCGTAATTACATTCATGAATCTTTAGTATTTTCAGTATGACGGCCGAGGTAGATCTACCGACGACAGACGGAGTGAGCAGGGATGTAGCCTTGCCGCATCAGATCCCATGAGCTTTGGATTGGAGATGGAGAGTTTGGATCTCCACACATCGTACAGCCTCCGAACTCTTCAGCCATCGGCGGTGATCCTGCATTAGTATTATCCTCCAGCCGATCGGCACATACCTCCGAGAGTTCTTCCACCGTTGACCACACTGTACTTGGACTGGATGCTCATGGGCTTTAAGTATATACTAATTGTAAATATATATTTATATTTTTAAGTTAATTACTTATAAACATGCATTTTTTTTAACAGATTTATTGAGTAGCATCATGTATCGAGCCAGATCAGCTCCATATTTTAGAGGCATGCTGATCCCAATGGCTACGATTGGCACCATATATCTGCAGCCATGAGGGAGTTTTATTTTTTAGAGTTTCAGGTAAACTTATTAAATACAATTTATCACTGATATAAAATTTCTTAATCTTAAAAAATTCTGAAACTAACTATTTATTTTAATGCAGAAAAAGTATACGTGAGACCCTGCCATCCATGATGCCATTAGGGTAGCATGGGATGCTCTTACGGCACGCCGATACTACGTCATGCTTCATCATTGGAGGGCATCAGATAAGCGTCCTGCGCATGTGCCGAAGGGTATTTGGCACGAGTGGCAGCAGGTGTGGTAGTCTGATGGCTGGCGCAGGAGGTCCGCATCAGCCAGCACGAACCACCGATCCGAGAGGGGCGGTTCTGGCATGGGTCTCTTCCGCCACACTGCGAGGTCTATTTCGATTCAGGAGCATAGATGTCGTATGATAAGAAAACATAAATAATTTAATTACTAATTTAATTATTTATAAATACTTACATTTATATCATTTTTTCTATTGTTGTAGTCTGAGCATGATGGTGGAGATCCTGGTGAGTTTCGTCTATTCAGGGCGACACACACCAGGAGGGACGGTTCCTAGGTCGATACACGATCACGGGAGGTTGCGGTAAGAAATTAGCTTTATATTGTATCTGTTTAATTTCTAAAATTTTATTTAGAGAAATTTATTGATTCATTTATTATTGATTTTATAATTCAAAGGCACGAGTCGAAGAGCTTCAGTCCCAGACATCGCAGGTCGACTTCACTGATGGGGGACCGCCCGTCGAACTCTCACCAGAGGAGAGTCGATGTATGTTTTTGGAGGCTGTTGGTGCCCAGCCATGAGACCGCAGGGTCTATGGTCTGGGCACTAGAGCTTCTGCATCTTTTTTCCATCAGGCCTTCAGTTCACGCTATTCTGGCGATATTCCTACCGAGCGTTTAGACGACATTCAGAGATCTATTACGGAGGAGGTTCCACAGGACGTTCGGCAGGAAATTCAGCAGGAGTTCGACCAGCGCACGGAAGGCCTTCAGCAGGAGCTCTCTAACATAAGTGAGCAGATGCGTCAGATGTAGGATTTGGTTAGCCGCATGTCGCAGGGTTTCCAGCCACCACATGATCGTGATAGTACGGATTCTTGATTTATTTTTTCTTTACTTTTTATGTTTTGTACATGGAAACTTCAAAATTTTAATATATTAATTATTTTTAGAAATTTAATGATGAATGTTTCGATCAATATTAGTGTTTCGATCAATATTAGTGTTTCGATCAATATTTTTAAAAATTTAACCGTTTTAATTTTTAATATTTTATATTTTTTAAAAAAATTTAATTAGCGACGCATTAGCGACTGAAATTGCATCGCTAATATTTCTAAAATATTATTATTAAATATTGCGACGTAAGGACTTGGCGTCGCAATATTGTGACGCATTCAAATGCGTCGCAATATTGCGACTCAATAGAGTGCGTCGCAATATTACGACGCAATCGAATGCGTCGCAATATTGTGACTCATTTGATTACATCGCAATATTGCAACGCAATAGTCGCTGGGCGTCACTATTTAGCGATGCAATTGCGACAAAATTTATTCTGTGATAAGACTTGCAGCGACGCCATAATTGCGTCGCTAATGTGTCGCTAAAGCCAGTTTAGTGACGCATTAGCGACACATTTTAGCGTCGCTAAAACTAAGTTTTGTTGTAGTGTATATTATGCACAACTTCTTTGTATTTGCTCTTGTTTATGCTATCATCCTCTCTATAACACAAAATAGAAGAGAAGTTTTAGTGAAATGGAGGCTCCTAACGTAATAAACGAGGGAAATCCCCTAATTCTTTTGACAAGATCCACACCTCCAGCTTGCTTTAAACAATTTGGTAAGCACATCCACCATCAGGATAAATAGCCCAGGAAAAAGCGGGTCCCCCTTATTTGCGTTTAATCCATCTTCTAGGACATCAATTAAACTACCACATCCACTTTACTGAGTTAAGAAGGGAAAGAATTCGGCCTGTTCATTTTGAAGGAAAACCACGTGCTATTAGCATTTCCACTAAGAAGCTCTGATTAACTCAATCAAAAACTTTCTCAAATTCAAGCTTACAAAGAAATCTCAAAAATCCAAACCTTTTGTAGAAGGATAAAACTTCATGAGCAGCTAGAAAATTCTCGATAATCAATCTTTCTTTGATGAAAACAGATTAGGCTTCATCTACCAAAAGAAACATATATCTCGCTAATCTAGAAACAAGTATTTTGAATATGATTTTGTAAATGCCATTAAGGAGAGTAATGAGGCGAAGGGCTCCTACCATAAGAGCTCCTTCCTTCTTAAAGGGTAAGGCCCTTTGAAATCTAAAAAGATATAGCCTTACCCTACACCTTCTCTATTTCTCCATATGATATCAGATATTTTTATGAGCACATATATATAATTTGTCTTTGTTTATTCCTTTGTCCATCTTATTTATAGGGATAAAACATGTAAGTTAATGAAATTAAAAAAAATACAAAATACAATAATTGTTATTGGCAAGGCACTAACAGTTGTTCATTGTGAGCTCTGCCCTAGAAGTTGGCATAACATGCCAGTTTTGTTAACTAGAAATTAAAAGTGAAAGGTGGGTAGCTAAATATTTCAAACTGAAAATTCATTGAATATTTTTAAGTTAAAGAACATAGGTCACATTTACACTACCATGACTGAATGGCAGACATTATTATTTTGTTGTCAGCCAGTTGTCCTTAAGAGCTCTCCATAGCAAGGTTTTTTCCAAAGAGCCATCCACTGGAATATTATAATTGGATGAAAGTGTTGAGGTAGATTGTAATGTTGAGGTAGATATCTACGATATATCCTAAATTATGGATTACATTATTTTAAATATCCAGCTATAATAGAAGGATATAGTGATGCCAACTGAATATCATATATAGAAGATACAAAATCTACTAGTGTATATGTGTTTACCTTAGGAGGAGGTGCTATATCATGAAAATCTTCTAAACAAACATGTATAGCTTGATCTACTATGGAATCAGAGTTTATAGCTTTAGATAAAGCTGATGAAGAAGCAGAATGACTTTGAAATTTTTTAGAAGATATTCCATATTGGCGGCCTAAACATGTTTCTGCAATATGCATACATTATGATAATCAATCAGCTTTATGCAGAACACAAAATAAAATATATAATTGTAAGTTTAAACATACGTTGAAGATATAATACCATTAAGCAGTTACTTGATAATAGAATAATTTCTATTGACTACATTCAATCAAAGAAAAACCTAGCAGATTCGCTGATAAAAGGTTTACCAAAAGATCAAGTAAATTATTTATCGTGGGGAATAGGATTAAAGCCTATAATAAAATAATCTTCATAGTGGATACCCAATCTAGCTGATTGAAGATCCCAAGATCTAGGTTCAAAAGGAATAACTAAATTATGAAGAGATCAGTATAGCACAAAGGATATTTAATCCTACTCATTCCTATGAAAATTAGTGATGCCTGTTTTTAATGGTTCTATGACATGAATATCATATGGGGTATAACAGGATGCTCTTAATAAGAATCACCTATTATGAGTATGAACTGGGCCAATTCTATGAGAAGCTTAAGGTTTTAATTCTCTAAAGCACTCATAAAACCAGGAGTTATTCAGGGCCAAAGTGAACACAACCATAAGAACCAAAAGAATGCTCAGAAAGAAGTTGTGTGATTATTATTATTTTGGTTTATATCAAAAGCTGAAAAGTTTAAGACATCATGTTCACCTTTTAGCAAGTAAACTCGATAACAACTCACTAAGGAATGTTCAAAGCCACAAGCTACCTATCCTGATAAAACTTCATTCCATTATACTCTCTCAAGTGTCTGCATATTCATTTGCATTAAAATCATTTTTTGTGGGGGATAGACCTGTGATGATCTTTGATCTCAGTTTAATTTTCATTCATATAGGGGATTATTGAAAATGGGTCTTTAGGACCCATTATTTTGAATGAGATATTGAAGACCTTTAGTCCCACATCGTAAATTATAAAAAGACTGATTCACTTTCTGTGTAAATCTCTTTTCATGCTTGTGCATTTGGGCTAACTATAATTAGAGAGCTAGAGCATGATGCATAGCATCACCCATGCGCACGCGCATGCACAAGCGCGTGCATGTGCGAAGGATGACAAGGGCACAATGGGCGCTTTGTAGGCTCACTTTGCACTTCGCACGTGCACATCATCATAAGGAGCATGAGGAGCCTTAAAATTTTTTCATAATCATGAAGATCTGACAGTCAAGGATGATTGAATCCAGACTATACAATGAGGGAATGAGATCATTGTTGGATTGGTTGATCGATCGGATGAGGGGTCAAGATCAGGGGTCATGATCAAATGCTGAGATGTGGTGATCAGAGCAGAGCGGTGTTGATCGATCAGCGAACCCGATCGATATGATCGATGCACCCAATTGCTTATCCTGATTGGCGTAATCAAGTGATCATGGAGATGTTGATCGATCGACACACCCGATTGTTGATCCTGATTAGCGCAATCAAGTGATCGCGGCAATGTTGATCGATCGACGCACCCGATTGCTGATCCTGATTGATGCAATCAAGTGATCACGGCGATGTTGATTGATCGACGCATCCGATCGCTGATCGGCACTCTCGATCGCTGAAACGAAAGATCAAAACTCAAAATGACATATAAATTTGACGAAAACACTTATCTATAAGTAGCTGATCGCGTGATCTTCAAATTAAGATGCTGAATCAACATATCAAAGTACATAAGCCCCTTCGCACACATCTCTTGATCACATCCGATCAAATCAAATCAAATCAGGAGCAGTTCTATGCCGAAAGGGTACTTTCAAAAGGCACTTCAAATATATAAATAGGACATGTCACTTGCATTCCATATCATCCATCCGAAATTTCTTTCCTTAGCATTGCATACTATGAATTCAAGAGAGTATAGCATTTTTGGAATTCGTTGCTCTAGTGATAAGGAGTGTTGTTTTCATCAGAAGAAGACCGTTGTATCCTGAGAGACAATCATCACAATACTGTAGTACCTGTGCGGGACGAAATTGTTTTAAGGACATAGATTTTAACTATGGACTCGGTCTTGTCATCCTGCACTTAGCCAAATTACTTCCACCAACAAACTTTTGAATAGACTACCACATTAAAATCTTCTTCTTTTTGCCATGTTAGTCCATAGTCCTGTCTTACATCTTACATTTTATTTTAGATCCGGTTTGTAAAATGATCTGTACAACAACACAGTGTTCCTTGTCATGTTGTTAGTCAGTTGGTTCGCTCTGTGAAGTTTAAATTGTTAACAGTTCAATCTTCGTTTACATTTACTGCTAACATGTTGATAGATTATCAACCATTCAAGGGCAAGGATCCGTTGACTCTAGAATAATTTAACAAAATCATTATTAACAAGTCAATACCCTTTGAATTGTTTTGTCCCTTATAGATCGTGTAGCTGATATACAGACATGGAAGGATGTTCAACAGATTCATCGCATCAGATTGGAGGCAATCTAAAGCGATAGAAGCGAAAGTTTGGCAAATAAATAATGAGAAGAAAAAAAAATCTGAAAATCATTTTTATTGCTAGCAGAAGAGGGATATTGCGAGCATTACGCATTCGACGTCATCCTCGATGCAAAGCACATGTGGATGATGTGATATACCTTGCTATGTCTTGCTATGGTGTTATTTTCTCACCATTTAAAAAATAAGATAATCAGCTACTAGCAATGCAAAAATACATATAGAACTATTTAAAAAAGGTGGGGGGAAGAAACCATCGTGATGGGTGTCTATATGTTTTTTGGGTCTGAGATTAGATTTGACTCTTGATTAGAACCTTAGCCTTAAGAGTGACTTTCTCTTGTTCAAATCTTACAAACGAATTACAAATACAGAGAAAGAGAGAAAGAGAGAGAGAGAACTAGGAAAGGAGAATCCAAGGTCGAAATAGGATGAAATATGATGTCAAAGCCAAGAGAGACGTTGAGTGGTGTTAGGCCTACTAGACGTCAATCAAACACTACCTAAGAGGGAAGGGTAAAGAAAGCTTTATATAGGGAGAAGTTTAAAATTTTAACTAATCATTAAGGACATTTTTGCTTTTCAAAAAAAATTACTATCGACTGGAAACCCACTTTTCAAATTGAAAAACGCATTTTTAAACAAGGAATAGTGGAATTTTCCAGGATTCAATATAAGTTGGAGATTCAGAAAATAGAGGTCTTCAATTATTCTCTATTCATTAAATTTTCGCATTTAACCATAACATCCCATTTTCTACGGAAATGTAAAACAGCCCTTGCTTCGGCAACTAAACAAGCCCCCAAATATTCATAAATTCTACTTCCATTCAGATAAAACTTTTTCTAGCTACCAAATGCTACAATTCAGATTTCTATTTTTGATTTTCTTTTGAGTAAGCATTTCTCTTTCAATTATATAACAAACAAATCAACCACAAAACTTTAATAAAAAGGAAACAAATTTTCTAACCCCAACAAATATAGGTAAAAATGACCTTGTTAACAAGGAACAAAGAAGACATGAAGATGAGGCATAGGTCAAGTTTGTTTAAGATTGATGAACATAACCATTTCATTGATGGACATAACCATTTTCATTGTAACATATTTAGTGTCTCCTTGAACATTCAAATTTTCATGACAGTGTCTAATATGATCATTCAAATTTGTATTTGGCTTCAAGGCATTGTACGCCAAACCATTCTGAAATGAGTGGTTCGAAGCAAACTGAACCAATCCAAAACCAAGGTCATTTGGCCTCTCACATTGGTACAAGGAAAGAACCTATGAAATTGACCATATTGAACCAAATCGAACCATCCAATTTAGTCCTATTTTGAATGCTTTATGGCTTAAGACTTCTTGATCTATCATATCGATATATCACTAATTCGATACAGTACATCCTAAAGTAATCATATTGATTCAGTACTGAATCAATACTAATTTTGAATACGATGAATCTTGGTTAGAGTAAATCAATAAATATAAATTAAATCTGAACATATCTATGTTTTTGATCGTTTACAACCACCTTTGCATTTGAAGTTAAATCAGAAAAGCTAATCAAACAAACAATAAAAACTATAAAGTATACCCCCCCACCCACACACACACACACACACACACACACACACACACACACATAGAGAGAGAGAGAGAGAGAGAGAGAGAGAGAGACTAACTAGTGTGTGAATGGAGCTTATTGGAGTTGAACAAAGATGCCTGCTACTTGCAGTGGTGGCTTTTCTTAAAAATGAAGGATTGGTGGTAGCAGTGGAGGCTTTTCTCAGAAGTGAACGGGCGAACATTGCAGCAGTAGCCATTGTTTGAAGCAATGACAAAGGTTTAAAGCTTGGTGGGAAAGGGAAAAAGAAGGTAAGCCCATGTAGGCTGAGTATTTCAAATTTCTATAAATGAGATCATATTGTAATCCTAAATAACATAATGATATTTAAATACTGATATGGCTAATCAACTGTCAGACGGAATGATAACACCATACGATTTTTTTTGAGCAATTACCGCTAGCTTAAGGCTTAGCTATAGCTCCGGCCTCCAGCTTCAGCCTCGGATTCGACTCGGCTTCCAGCTTCAGCCATGGATTCGACTCGGCTTCCAGCTTCGGCCCCGGATTCGGCTTGGCCTCCAGCTTCGGCTCCGGATTCGGCTTGGCCTCCAGCTTCAGCCGTGGATTCGGCTTGGCCTCCAGCTTTGGCCTCGGATTCGGCTTGGCCTCTAGCTTCGGCCTGGATTCGGCTTGGCCTCCAGCTTCGGCCTCGGATTCGGCTTGGCCTCCAGCTTCAGCCCGGATTTGGCTTGGCCTCCAGCTTCGGCCCCGGATTCGGCTTGGCCTCCAGCATTGGCCCCGGATTCAGCTTGGCCTCCAGCTTCAGCCAAGATTCGACTCGGCTTCCAGCTTAAGCTCGGATTCGGCATGGCCACCAGCTTCAGCCGTGGATTCGGCATGGCCACCAGCTCCAGCCGTGGATTCGGCTCGGCCTCCAGCTTCGGCCTCGGATTCGAATCGGCCTCCAGCTTTGGCCTCGGCCAACGCGGCCACAACATTTCTAGCACCAAAACATTTATGGCCTCAAAGGCCACGCGCATCCACTTTAAGGCATTTATCACCTTATTCTCTCATGTATTAAAACACTTATGGCTGCCACGTTGGCCATAGTACTTCCTCTCGGCTCCAGCATCGGCGTCTGGCCTCGGCATCGGCCCCAGCTCCAACATCGGCTTCTGGCCCCAGCGTTGGCCCCGGCTCCAATTTTGGCTCCGATTTCAGCCATCGATGCAGTTCAAATCATGAAGCCGAACTTCAATGCTGAACAGACTTAAAACTACAGCGTGATCTACTTGCCTACCTTTTACCAAAATCACGGGCAGTTACAAGCGCTGCGCAGTTGCCGATATACGCGGCACCCATTTAGCAATAGCTCACCTACCCGTCGTTCTCGAGGCTCATCCTAATAAAGCAGATTCGAACGGGGTAAAGGTGACCCCCTGGACAGGTATAAAAAGAGGACCCGAACTCAACGCGGGGGGATCTCTTTCTCTCTTTCAAGCTCTACTCAGATACCACATTCCTGTTCTACAACCCACTAACTTGAGCGTCGGAGGGTCCCTACCGGAACCATCGGTCCGAGACTTGTTACAGGCTCTCAAAGGAAGACGGTGACCCCTCTGCATCCTAGAAGGCCCGTGAAGATCTCAGCTCACCCGACGCTCATCGCGAGTGATTTGGCAACAACAGATTGGCGCGCCAGGTAGGGGATAGCATACAGACGTTCACCTTCACGCATCTTCAACCCCTCGATTTCTGCGAGGAAGAGGATGGTGACGACGCGAGCTCAGGAAGCTTCCACCAGCCTTGCCATGGAACGCCTTCCGCGGGCTGAGCAATCAGAGGCCAACGCCCATGTTCCGCCTCTTGCACCACCATCGGCTGGCCAGTCCGATCAGCTTGACATCCTGGCTAGTCAGGTACAAGATCTGATGATGGTGCTGCAAGGATTACAGGAGCACTGCTTCGCTGCCATGCCTGTGCCACCTCAACCCCCTTCGCCTCATAAGGAGGGTCATCATGGAGCCAGTCAGCTTTATCAGGGCAGGACTCTTCCTGAGGCCTCCCATCACTCGCTCCTTGAACCTCCTCGTCGGGAAGCCTCAAAGCGACAGGAGTCCCTCTCCCGCCATTCTGATCATTCTCACAGGCAACACAGTGAGAAGGAGCCATGACGTGTGCACTCTGTACACCGGCGGGCCCCTTCATCCTCATCCTCTGACTCTTCTAAAGGAGACTCGAGCAAGAAGGCCACTCGTCGGGCCGAGCAACAGCTTGACGAGTATCATCAGCGATTGGATGAACTCAGCCGTCGGATCGCCAACCCAACCGGGGCGGACTACGACCACCGTCCCCCACTTTCTCGACGCATCATGGAGGAGCCAGTCCCACCCCAGTTCCGTCTTCCCCAACTGGACCCATACGATGGCACGACAGACCCTCTGGACCACTTGGAGAGCTATAAGGTCCTCATGCAGGTCTAGGGGGCGACGGACTCTCTCCTGTGTGTTACCTTTTCAGCCACACTTTGGAAGGCGGTGCGTGCATGGTACTCTCGTCTGTCACCACGCAGCATCAACTCATTCAAGCAACTCGAGCGATCTTTCCTGGCCCACTTTGACGCATGCTGGAAGATCCCTCGAGTCACCGATAGCTTGTTCGCTGTCCAACAAAGGAGTGGTGAGACTCTGAAGGACTTCGTGACTCGGTTCAAGGAGGCTACGCTCGAGGTCTATAACTTGGAGGATTCTGTAGCCACACCCTAGCACTGAAGCGAGGACTTCGCCCATCCAGATTTGCGTATTCTCTGGATAAAAAGCCTCCCGGCTCCTATGCCGAGCTGTTAAGCCGGGCACAGAAGTACATTCGCACCGACGAAGCAGACTCTTCTAGAAGGGAGGCCGACAAGAGTTACAGCAAGAAGTCAAAGCCCGTGGAACCTGCTAGAGGACAGTCCGGAAAGCCTGAGCTGTCTCGTTGCTCGGATAACCAGCCCCAAATGCTTGTTCCCAAGGAACATTTCACACCCCTCCTCGCTTCGATATCTTACATCTTACTAGAGATTGAGGAAGAGCCTTACTTTCGACGCCCACCTCCTATGAAGTCAGGGGTCCCCCGCAGCAAGGAAGCCTACTGCCGATATCACAGAAACTATGGCCACGACACTGAAGATTGCTGCCAACTGAAAAAAGCTATTGAGGAGCTTGTCCAGCAAGGCCATCTGGGCAAGTTCGTCCACCGGGGGAACCCTACTACCGCGGTCCGTCAGCACTTCCCGTGCAACAGATTGTCTTAGATAACGCTCCAACAGAGAAGATGGTGGCCATGATCTCTTGGGGGGCAGGCAGCGGTTCTACAAGACAGCGAGAGGATGATGAAAATTCTATAATTCCCTTCTCCAAAAAAGACCTAGAGGGGGTAGTAAATAAAAACGATGATAGCATCGTTGTTTCTATGACGATCGCCAAACATCCTGTAAAGCGGATTTTGGTTGATAGTGGAAGCTCAGTGAATGTTTTAAGTTATGACGCTTGTGTTAGAATGAATTTACCTGCAAGTTCTCTTCTACCCGTCACCACTCCGTTGATGGGCTTCACTGGGGATTCAGTCCGGGTCGAAGGAGAATTACTCTCCTTGTCACAGTCGGAACCCCGCCACATCAGAGCATGGTTCTCATGAACTTCCTAGTGGTGCAGGTCCCCTTGGCGTACAATGCTATTTTGGGGAGACCTGGTTTGAACTTGTTGGATGCGGTCATCTCCACCAAGAGGCTACTTGTGAAGTTCCCCACCAGTGATGGAGTAGGAGAGATGAGGGGAGAGCAAAATCCGGTACCACTCTGCTACCACCTAGCCCCCAGTCCGCAAGAGACAGCATCGGCAACCGCACCTGAACTGACCGACCCCCGAAATGTGGAGAAGAGAGGGGAGCCAGTCGAGCATCTTCTGACCTTTCCCTTGGGAAAAGACCCCGTGAAGACCATCCAAGTCGGGGCATTGCTTCCGAAGGAGGCCCGCGATCAGCTCCTTGCTTTTTTGCGTGCCAACTCCGATGTCTTCGCATGGTCATCATCTGATATGCCAGGCATCCCTGAAGAGATAATCACTCACCGACTCAACCTCAAGCCAGAGTGTCGACCTGTCCGACAGAAGAAGAGGAGCTTCGCTCCAGACAGGCAGAAGGCTATCGACAAAAACTCCATAAGTTGACAGCTACAGGCCATATTCGGGAGGTTCACTACCCCGACTGGTTGGCTAACGCGTGATAGTCTGCAAGGCCAACAGGAGCTGGAGGATGTGCGTAGACTTCACCGACCTCAACAAAGCCTGCCCCAAGGACAGCTTTCCATTGCCTCGGATTGACCAACTGGTGGATGCTACGCTGGCCATGAGACCCTTAGTTTCATGGATGCTTTCTCTGGGTACAACCAAATCAGGATGAACCCGACGGATGAAGAAGCTACCTCTTTCATAACCGAGAAGGGGCTATACTGCTACAAGGTGATGCCGTTCGGACTGAAGAACATGGGGGCCACTTACCAAAGGCTAATGAACAAAGTCTTTGAAAGCCAGATCGGGCGCAACATGGAGGTATACATGGACGACATGTTGAATAAAAGTGTTCGCGCCACCAGCCATATCGCCAACCTAACGGATACCTTCGGTAACCTCTGTCGATGCCAGATGAGGCTGAACCCACGTAAATGTGCTTTTGGGATGACGGCCGGCAAATTTTTGGGTTTCATGGTGACCCAACGAAGGATCAAGGTGAACCCTGATAAAGTCCGAGCCATCCTGGACATGAGACCTCCCTCCAACAAGAAGGAAGTGCAACGTTTGACATGAAGGGTGGCAGCCTTGAGCCGTTTTCTATCTAGGTCCGCTGA
The DNA here is from genome assembly GCA_900491605.1 of Calamus simplicifolius. Lineage (NCBI taxonomy): Eukaryota > Viridiplantae > Streptophyta > Magnoliopsida > Arecales > Arecaceae > Calamus > Calamus simplicifolius. The sequence goes on from UESW01004153.1 coordinate 627,525, forward strand.
GAGGTGCTTGCCTTTCTTCAAGGCACTCCGCAAAGTCAACGGATTCGAATGGACGAGGAAATGCCAGAAGGCCTTCAAGGAACTGAAAGAATTTCTATCCACCCCACCAATGCTATCCAAGCCAAAGGATGGAGAAGAACTTCTTCTGTACCTTGCGGCTTCTTCCGAGGCTATCAGTTCCATGCTGGTTTGCATAGACACTAACGGAATACAAAAGCCGATGTACTACATCAGTAAGGTTCTTCACGATGCAGAGACTAGGTATTCGAGGATTGAAAAGATTATCTTCACATTGATCGTATCTGCCCAGCGCCTATGGCCCTATTTTCAAGCTCATCCGATCTTGGTAGTCACGGATCAACCACTCAAGGCGATTCTCACTCATCTAGATACTTCGGGCCGACTAGCGAAGTGGGCGCTTAAGCTGGGAGAATTCGACCTATCTTTCCATCCCCGATCGGCTATGAAATCCTAGGTCCTGGCAGATTTCTTGGTCGAATGCACCTGGAGCGAGGAGCAACCAGAAGACTCCCGTGCAAACCCCCTGACTCCTGGAGCTAGGGAGGATGAGTGGATCATCCATGTGGACAGAGCATCAAATTCCCAAGGGAGTGGAGCAGGCCTCATCCTGGCCAACCCGGACGGAGCTGTAACCGAGTGCGCTCTCCGCTTTCTCTTTCCAGCTACCAACAACCAGGCGGAGTATGAGGCCCTACTATCGGGGATAAGATTGGCCCGAGAGCTCGGGGTGAAGCGCCTTAGAGCATTCAATGACTCCCATCTAGTTACTGGCCAAATCACTGGAGAATACGAGGCGCGGGATCCTACTATGTCCCGTTACTTGAGTATGGTGCAGTCACAAGCCTCCCCCTTAGCCTACTTCAGCGTCAGTATATTCCTCGGGGGAGAATGCCAGAGCTGACGCCCTATCCCAACTTGCTACCTCAGTCGATGGGACATTGGGAAGAACCTACGTGGAGCATCTGGAAGCCCCAAGCATCGAAGCCGCTGAGGAGATCCTACCGGTCGAGCAGAGCCCTTATGGATGGATGCTTACATCCGGTACCTAACTGATGACACCCTTCCTGAAGACTCGATGGAGGCTAGGCTGCTCAAGAGGCGGGCCCCAAAGTTTTTGATGATGGACAGAAAGCTCTACCGAAGATCATTCTCGTACCCGGTCCTCAATGCGTCGGCCCCATGGAAGCGGACTACATCCTGCAAGAAATACATAAGGGCATATGCGGAAGTCATCTGAGGGGCAGAGCTCTGGTGTCAGCTCCCCCTCCTCTCTGGGCCACCGACAGCACACCTGCACACTTGTGGTAATCGGATAGAGTTTTACTAGTCTTTATGTAGCGCTCCATAAAGAGCTAGAGAACCCCAACTAATTATCATAAGTGGCAGACACACGAAAACACATCCTGTTAAAAACTTTTCACTTTCATCTCAATTATATACACAATCACCCAATCAACATTAAGCATCAACCTGCTCAGATAATATTTTTCATGACATTCCTCAGGCAGTTTACAAGATCACATTCACATTCGACATTAAAATCCTAAGTGCACACATCATACTCATAATCTTCTCCAAAACATAAGTCTCGTATTCATATCCAAAAAGGTCTAAAACATCATTACATCCCACTGTACACATACACATATACAAAATACAATTATCAAACCACACTCTCTCAATATACAAGGCTAGCATTTAAACACTCTTGCATCCAAGCAAGCTTCACCAGCTAAGGGTCCTGTCCTGCTTATCTTGTGATCCTGGCAGAAATACTCACTGATCTGAAAGAACATTTAAATCATAGAGGGATGAGACCTAAGTCCCAGT
>UESW01004153.1:638424-689476 GCA_900491605.1 Calamus simplicifolius
TGGAAGCCTTCTAATATGGATCCTACTTTGTGAATTCATTCTGTTGCCGTGAAATCCGCTCTCCAACTCGTGCTCTGGCTCCGGGTCCAAATGCCGATCTCGATGCCTGGGGTGGAATCTGCAAGACAGTCCATGCGCATAGAGGATTTTCTTGGGGTTATCCTCCGTGGGGGGCCCTCCGACGCCCAAGTCAGTGGAGATTCACAGCAACCAGATGTGAGGAGAAGACTCTCACAGAAGAGTTCCCTCAAATGGGTTTTTCTTCGGGAGCTCCGAGCTCTGTGGGAGCTTCAATGGAGTTTTTCAGTATGAGAACCAGTGAATGGATGCGTACCTAAGAGGTTTGAGGGATGTGATGTTTATAGGCGATCACCTGATTCCCTGGGCACATTGTGGGGATCCGAAAACTGTTGTGATTCGAAACAAATTCGAATCAAGTTTGTTACAGGACCAGTAGGATCCGTATCTTGTTAGTTAGAGGATCGACGGCCAGGAGAGCTGGTTGATGCTTTGAGATTCAACGATCATGTAGGTTCTAGGCCACTCTAATGGCCCTTAAGCCGCTTCTGGCATGATTCTCTGTTTGGAATCTTATTCAGCTATTGTGAATCTGAACTCTCCCTCGTCGGATTCGCAAAGGTATTCGAGTGCCTCGGTCTGGCCGAGGCGAGGAGCAACTTGGTTTTTTGAGGTATAGAATGACTCGGTCTGTAGAAGGCTCGGTTACCGAGGTATGGACGGTTCGGATTGCCGAGGTATGGACAGCTCGGGTTGCCGAGGTATGAGAATGGCTCGACTTTTCTAAAGGCGATTCGGCTTCGTCGCTTGGTGGTTGTGACAGCTGGCCGGCAGGGTGTTGGGATTGGACTTGACCCAATTGTCGATGTGTGCGGGTATTAATGTAATAATTTTGCCCCTCATCACATGCCTCCCACTCCGTAGTCCGAAGTGTAAATTTGATGTAGGGAGTAGAGTTCTGGAATAACCTCATTCAGGGGGATCTGAAGGGGCAGGCAATGATAATCTCGTAAATGACAAGCCGTTGTTTTGCCATCATTTTTTGCCGTAGCTCGAGAAGGAAACGCCTTATTTCCAGCAGGCCACGATAGTGGAAGTTCCATATGGCGGGACTCCTTTATTTCTGGTGCCCATATCGGGAGTTTTGGCATCTTGGGCTTTCCTTTGAAGCGTTTATTTATAGAGGGCTAGGGCGGTGCTCCTTCTGCAATGCCTCTTCGTCCCTGCCATAGAAATTTTTTGTTCCTTTCCAAACCCTTGCTAGCTTGTTCATGGTTTGCCTCTCAATCTGTTAACATGAAGGGCCCGAGCGATGTCGCCTCAGAGATAACCCTCAAGGATTTGGACAGAATCCGCCGCCACTACAGGGTCCCTCAAGACATCTCCCTACGTCTCCAAAGCCCGAACATAGGGTTCCGATGGAGCTAAGCCATGGGGTTTTCTTTTACGAGGAGAGTCTAAGGGCAGATCTCTGGTTCCCTCTTCACCCGCTGGTGCAGAAGGTAATGAGGTTCTACAACATATGCCCAACAATGGTGGCTCCAAATAGTTGGCACAATCTCATCGGGTTCATCTCGATGTGCAGTCGCGTCGGGTGATAGACCCTTCCTATATTCGAGTCTGCTACAACCTGGTTTTTGGAAGAGCTCCGAGTGGCCGTATATTGGTCCCGGAAGTCATTTAAAATGATTTAGATAATCCCTCATCGATAAAGGAATGGAAGTCCCAATTTTTCATTACCGATGGAAACATTGGTTCGGATTTCCTGAGAGTATGGGCGAGCTACATGAAAGATTCGAAAGCGCGCCCAGAGCTGACCGAGCAGGAAGAAGAGATTTAGTAACCCTTCGCGGTGGTCAGATGTTTTGCCAGTGCCTATTATCAGAGGATGCCCTTTTTGCCACCGGGCTTAGTTCTATTGACCCTCAAGGTGAGCTTATTTTTCTCCTTTTGTTATGATGGCCGGTGTGCTTGGGCAACTCTATTACTATTCAATTGAATGTTTATTGTGTTTTCAGCCGAAAGATTGGCATTTATGGGCCAAATGAGGAAGGAATTGGGCAAGCGCCACAGGGGCTCCGGCTTTGGGGATAAGCATAGGTCGAAAAGAGATCAGTCCTTTTGGGTCTTACCCGAAGGAGCCAAGGAAATAGTGTTGGTCGGCACTCTTCCACCCCTAAGGGGGGAAGCAGGAGCGTCGGTCATGGTGAGTCCTCCCTGCTGAGGGGGACACATTAGTGGAGATGGAGAGTATCGTTGGGGGAAACTCGGAGAGAGCCATCGAAGTTTTCACCCTTCAAATAGTGGTCGTGTCAGATGATGCCGATGAGATGTTGCTGGTCCGTTCGGCAATCTTCTTGCCAGAGGCTAATCAGCCTCAGTCGCTAGTGGTGGGGAGTCCTTTGGCATTGCGCTTGGAAGAGGCCTCTGCTCAGGTGGTGGGGTCAGGAGAGGCAGGCGCGGCTGCCGATGCTCAAGTGGAGATGCCTGTTGAAGGGTCGGCGGAGGTCGGGGGACCTCCTACTGAGGGTTTCTCTTATTGTACTAGGGGGTGTCGTGGGAGAGACCGAGGTATGGGTGGAGTCTGTCGGGGATGAAGCAACATTTGGAGAGGAAAGGAAGAAGAAGAAGAACCACTGAGCGAAGGGGACGCTCGGACCGAGGTTCCTTCAACCGGGGCCAAAGCATTCGAGGCCCTACAGGCTAAAGCTCTAATGGAGGAAGCCAAGCGGATGGCGGTTCCTCAGGTCAAGTCCCTTAGGCCGATTTTTTGGCTGTGAGTTCTCTTATTCATAGCCCAGAGGTGGATGACATGTTCGCGCCTTGATGCGGTCTATACCGTGCATGGGGGGGAGTTCCTCAACGAATGAGCCTGTAGTCGAGGATATTATTGAGGTAGCTTTCGGTCGGTTCGGGCACCGAAGGATGTTTACCTTCTTCCCGAAATTAGTAGCGCCGCTCTTATGAAGATCGCTACAAACTACGCCTCCCGAGTGAGTCATTGTACTAAGGTTGTAATTCTTAGTCGGCTGGTTCGGTCGTAGTTTCTTACTTGTGTTTTTTCTACAGAATGCTTTAATTACGAGGGCGCTGAATTGGCGCTTAAATTTGGCCATGGGGGCCTGTGCTCAGGCTAGGAGGTAGGCAGTCAACCTTCGGACAAGGATGGATTCGACCAGCTGGCTCTCCAGGGCCTTGGCATCCATTCAGGTGGACCTTGAGAAGATGAACGAGTCCTACCGAGCTACCACCGAGGGCCTCTTGGTTTGAGTCTCAGGTCAAAGAGCTCCAGGGCTTTCGTGAATAGTCGGATAAGGCCTGCTTGGAGTTATCCCAAATCAAGTCTAAGCATGTCGACGAAGTTAATGCCATGCGGCTGCATTTTGACAAGAGGTGGGACCAGCTGAAGAATAGCCATGCCAAGAAGAAGAATAATTGGAGCAAGAGGCTCGAAAAGGAGGAGTGCAGGTGCCAGCGGCAACAAGATTAGCTTGCCAGCTTGAATAAGAAACTCGTCGATAGGAAGATCGGCTGAAATGGCAGCATGATCAGATTGCCAAGCTCACCACTGATCTCAACCAATCTTGACAGGAAATTGAGGACAAATAATCCCAAATTAGTGACCTCAAGGAGGGTCTCCAACAGAATAAAGTGGCCAAATTGAAGGCCCTAGAAAAGGTTCATGAGCTGAGCAATAAAATGGCTCGGCAGGAGGAAGAGGTATAGTGTCTTCTCACTTGTTTTTGGTGCCTTTTTGTTTATGGCCTCAAACGATCTTATGTTTGCAGATTGACAAAATCGAGCTCAAGGCGCAAGAGCAATTTAAGGCCTTGAGGGCAGAGTTGGCCTCGAGTCGCCAAATGAACTCGAGCTTGGGAGTCAATTGACCGAAGCTAATAGGTGAATTTCTTCGGCCATGGACGAGTATAAGAGTTCCACCCAATTTTCCGAGGAGCACAAAGTGGCTTATGCTGATGCATTCCGGTTCAACGAAGAGGAAACTCGACAAAGATCTCTCGAGTGTATCCCGAGTTAGATTTATCTTTTGGAGGCCAAGCTTTACGATACCTGTACCCCAGGGCCAAAGAAGCGAAATACGAGGACATCTCAGATGTCGACCTTCAAGGATGCCCTCAGCTTGCAGCCGAGGAACCCGAGGTTTCTCTTCCAACAATATTCAAAGTGGGTGAAGTGAGTCAAATCCCTCTGGATGTTACCGAGGAAGTCCCTGGGACCGACTTGAACCCTGATTCTTAAGGGTTGCTCATGTATTTTTTGCTTTTTCAACTTGTAATTCGATCGAAACTCAATGAATGAATCTTTAATCTTCTTTTGCTTTATTTTATTGCTTTGGTCATTGCTAGAAACTCTTTCTGATGGCAAACGAATCGCAAGTGAATCGTGCTTTAAGGTCAGATTGCTCCCAGGAGTTCCGACTCGAATATTTCGCTTTATTGAAGCCAGATTAGCTAATTTTGCCGATGTGTGAAATCATTTGGTTTGCCGTGGAATATTGTTTCGGCTCTTCCTGAAGCAAGTTGAATAATTTGAAATGCATAAGGGAATTTGATTCGTTGAGCATAGGATAGTTCGGCTTGAAATGGCCGAAACCTACGGAAGCACCTCGGTTGGGGCCGAGGTTAGATAGTTCGGTTTGTCCGAAGCAAAAAGTTAGTTCGCTTTTTGTCGGGGCATATGAAATGGCTTTGCGATTTGCCAAAGGACACCTCGTTTTTTACCTAGGGCATTTATTCCATTGGCCTTTTCCAACATGAGTCCTTTTAGTGTATGCGCTAAGTATTCGTTCGTCATTTGATGGCATCATTTTTCAAGGGGGATTTCCTAGGCCTGCCCATATCTCAAGGACCTGCAGTCGGTTTCTGTATTTAAGGCTCTTGATTCGAGATCAGAGGAAAATCTTTCCTCGCGTCACAGTTTCGAAGGCGCGTTCGGCATGCTTCGGAATGCGCCCTTTTCTCTTGACCTACCACGTGGCAGCACGGCCAGGGCATTTCAAATTCCGAGGCTCCCTTCTTTGATGGTTGCTCCCAGTTTGTTTGTCTATAAAATGGGGAGAGAGAACGTGTTCAGCCATCTCCCAAGACCTTCTCTTTCGTGAGTTGTAGGGGCTCTCATGGCGCCTATTCCATGAGGTTGAGAGCGGGGAGATCGAGCTTCCCTTTTGAAAGCTAGTTCATCCCAGATAGCTGGGGTGATGGAGAAGCTGCTAAAGAGCAAGTAGTCATCAAGGGAGGAATCTCGAAGGTCATATGTAGAGTGCATGAGAAGGCACACAGAGGTCATATGGGGAGCGCATGTATGTGCTTCCTGTGGCCTTTGTCACTTGCATGGGGACCACAGGAAATGCAAAGCATTCGTATTTTCTATGGCTGACATGGAACTCACCTCCTTCCTCAATTTGGATCTCTCAGTTCATCCATCTGAGAGGTCTTTTCTTGAGCGAGGAGGGAGGAGAGTGGTATTGGTCTGCTGGTCCCCTATCCATGTCACTGGGCAGCGGCTAATAGCCCAGCATCCTGCTTGGGGGAGGAGGCATCCTCGGCATTAGCATCCACAGGTCTTTGGCCTGGTTAGGATCCCTCAACGCGTCCGTCCTAGGGATCGGTGGATGGCCTACTTTGCTCTTTGGCATTAACCAGTGACTCAATGGAGCCGATTGGATTTTCTGATTTCTTTGGTCGGATGCAGAAATATTGTTATCGGCCGAGCTGCTTAGCCGAGCTTTTTATTTTATTTGTCTTTATTTCCTATGCTATGACGTACTTGTAATGCCTCTCAGGAGGTTGTAATTTTTCATCAATAAAGAGTTTTTAACCTTTCTTCTTCGAATACTTATTTCTTCTCTTGATGTAGCTATGTTGAGAGTTGTTCTACTTGTGTTATGCTTGCTGGATTGCAGCATAGTTTATAAGTCCAACGGTGCTTTTGCTACTTTGTTTTGTTAGGTATGATATTTAGTCCTATGGAGGAAGTGTTCACCTCTGTTTAGGTCAGAGGGAGGCCTGGGCGGCCCTATGAACTTATGATGCATACATGATCCTACTCGAGGGATAAATAGGTTTTCTCTTTGAAGGGAGATAACTCGTATAATATTGCTGGTAAGTGGAGGAAGGTTACTTACCTCTGCCGAAGTATGATAGGATGCCTTACTCGCACTAAGTGTCTGAGATCACCTGACTAGGCTGAAGCTTTAGATGATATCCAGAAACATATCTCTCAGTTTGGCCGAGGCTTCGGAGATTATCCAGAAATATATCACTCGGTTTGGCCGAGGCTTTGGAGATTATTCAGAAATATATCACTCGGTTTGGCGAGGCTTTGGAGATTATTCAAAATATATCACTCGGTTTGGCCGAGGCTTTGGAGATTATTCAGAAATATATCACTCGTTTGGCCGAGGCTACGGAGATTATCCAGAAATATATCACTCAGTTTGGCTGAGGCTTCAGAGATGTAGAGATTACTCGGTTTGGCCGAGGCTTCGAAGATTATTCAGAAATATATCACTCGGTTTGGCCGAGGCTTCAAGATTATATTTTACTTGGTGCGGCCAAGGTACGGAGATATCACTCGGCTCGGTCGAGGCTTCAAGATTATATTTTACTTGGTGCCCAAGGTACGGAGATCACTCGGCCCGATCGAGGATTTAAGATTATATTTTACTTATCGCGGCCAAGGTACGGAGACATCACTCGGCTCGGCCGAGGCTTCAAGATTATATTTTACTTGGTGGTCAAGGTATGGAGATATCACTGCTCGGCCGAGGCTTCAAGATTATATTTACTTGGTGAGACCAAGGTACAAAGATCGCTCGGCCCGGCCAAGGATTTAAGATTATATTTTACTTGGCGCGGCCAAGGTACGAGACATCACTCGGCTCGGCCGAGGCTTCAAGATTATATTTTACTTGGCATGGCCATGGTACGAAGATCGCTCGGCTCGGTTGAGGATTTAAGATTATATTTACTTTGCACGACCAAGGTACAGAGACATCACTCGGCTCGCTGAGGCTTCAAGATTATATTTTATTTGGCACGGCCAAGGCGAGATCGCTTGGCTCAACCGAGGATTTAAGATTATATTTTACTTGGCACAGACAAGTATAGAGATACCACTCGGCTCGGCGAGGCTTCAAGATTATATTTTACTTGGAGCGGCCAAGTACATAGATCGCTCGGCCCGGTCGAGGATTTAAGATTATATTTTACTTGGCGTCAAGGTACGGAGACATCACTCGGCTTGGCCGAGGCTTCAAGATTATATTTTACTTGGCACGGCCAAGGTAGAGATCGCTCGGCCCGGCCGAGGATTTAAGATTATATTTTACTTGGCACGGCCAAGTTACGGAGATACCACTCCGCTCGGCCGAGGCTTCAATGTGTAGTAAAACCTGCTTCTCATTGCAGCTTTCAAGGAGAATCATAAATATGATTTCATGAATCTTTGAAAGTTAAATTTAATTTAATGAATTGAGTAAGTCTAGTAGGAGCGTACTTTTACTGGTGATATGCATGAAGATTATCTGAGTTCCATGTCGAGGAATAGATTTTTCATCCAAATCTTGGAGTTTGTAGGTGCCAGGTCTGATTACTTCCGTCACCTGGTAGGGACCTTCCCAATTCGGGGATAATTTCCCTTGCTCCAATGGCTTCGAGATGGATGCCTTTCGAAGCACCATTGCTAGGGAGGAAAAACTTTCCTCAGACTCTGGTGGAGTGATAGCGGGCTACTCTTTGCTGGTAGGTGGCATCCAATTCGGGCTTTCTCCCTGACTTCTACTAAATCAAGATTAGTTCGGAGCTGCTCATCATTGGATTCTTCTGAATAGCCTTCCATGAGAGGGGAGGGAGTCGACCTCTACAGGGATGATAGCTTCTGTGCCAAAAGCCATCTTAAATGGGGTTTGTCCTGTGGGCATCCTTCAGTGGTTCGGTATGCCCATACACATGGTGAAGTTCTTTGGTCCATCTACCTCGCGATCGGTTGAGCCAAGCTTTAATTTCTTGCAGGAGAGTTTGGTTGGTTACCTCAGCCTCTCCATTGGCTTGAGGATGTCGACCGATGTCAGGAGATAGAGAATTCCATAATCCTCGCAGAATTCTTAGAACTTTGGATTGTCGAATTGCTTCTCGTTGTCGGTGATGATAGTGTGGGGAAGGCCGAAGCGGCAGATGATGGATCTTCATACAAAGTCTTTAGCACGAGCTTTGGTTATATGGGCGACTGCTTCGGCTTCAACCCACTTAGTGAAATAATCAATTGTAACAAACAAGAACTTCCTCTGCCCCGTGGCAAGGGGAAAAGTGTTAGTGTATGCCCTAGATCCAATCGATTGGATGCTACATACATTCTATGAATACAAATCAAATAAAATGGTTTCTTTATCTATCCAGATATATTTATAATATATTTGATATATATGTCTGTGAGATAAAGTCCAAAAGAATTAAACCGTGCATATGAAATTTGTAATAGAGATTACAAATTGTGAGATCCAAATTGCACGTTATGGCTCGATTCTTTAAACTTTCCTAGTCGATGTGTAGATGGGACTGGACACCATCGAACACCATGAGACTAGCACACATTGTATGTCCTCACCCTTGGGGTAAGCAGCTGATTTCACAAGCTGAAGTATGAAGATACTTGGATAGGTGTGTGGATGCTCGTTATTGTAATGATGCATTGGATGACCCGTATAGAGATTCCATATGATATTCTATATAATGTCGATGGTTGATCTCTAATGACGGTGGTGTGAGTGATCCTTTGACTTGAGATCTTCATTGCATCTCATGTGAATGTCAAGCTTTGAGCATCCAAACGTCGCTCTAGCCATGGGTGGAAAATATGGTGTCGGTTGGGTATGACATGAAGCACATGAAGATGATTTGATCAAGACAGGATTCGTCTTCCTTGATAGAAAGGGTTATATCCCACGACCACTTGATGGATTAAATTGATTGATAAATCCTTGCAAGGTTGAGTTGGAATTCGAAATGGTTTCAAAGTTCTAATTCATATAGCCAATTTTTCTTGAGATCAAGTAAACAAAGATCAATTACAGGGTTGACACATTCCATACCACTGATTGATCTGGGATATGTGACAAAAGGATTTGATCATACGGTAACCATTCATGGACATGTGTTGATGGTCACATCAACAAAACCTTTAGTAGTTAGGTGGTCATGATGCTTTGCTAGAGGCCTCTCATGATCTATAATCATTTGTTGAATTAGACAAAGAGTTGTCCAATCATTCCTAGGGTCTATGATTAGGACATGATTATTGCCAATATGTTAAAGGGCCTAAGGGTCACACGCATTAAGGAGAATATTGGATGAATTAAAATAAGAATTAAATTATATTTAATTCAGATAAGATGATCAATTAAATAATTGGGTGAGACCCAATTTAAAGAAGATATAATTATAATGGATATGATCCATTATAATAGAAGGAATGTTAAGGAGAAATTATTTGTACATATGATGAACAAATAATTGGATACCGATATGTGACTTGATCCATGTGATAGATGCTCTAATTATTCAGGTATGGATGTCCAATCTCAGCCATGTGAAGATGGAATCATGCCCATAGGATGAGGCATGATGAATCTCTACAGTTCGATAATGAACACGTATAAATTAGGGCATGTAGTTATAGGATAACCAACTCCTAATTTCAAAGGCTGAGATTGTGACACTTGGATTAATCTTACCATGAAGATGAGAGTTTCTTACCATGAAGATGGGAGGAGTTTCTTACCATAAAGATGGATGGGAGTTTCTTACCATGAAGATGGGAGGAGTTTCTTACCATGAAGATGGAAGTTTCTTACCATAATGATGGGAGTTTCTTACCATGAAAAGAGGCATCTTCCTCTTTAGAACGTCTCATTTTCAACCTATAATATAGTTTCTTCCTACCAAGAAAGTAGAGCATGAGAAGAAAAGATTAGACTTTCTCATTTTTAACCTATAAATATAGTTCTTTCCTACCAAGAAAGTAGAGCATGAGAAGAAAAGATTAGACTTTTCTTCAAAGATATCTTCTGTAAAGGGGTTTCAAGAGGCGCTAGCACCCCTCTCTCTCCCATGGTGTCATCTTCATACCTTGGAGTCTTCATCCCTTTTTCTCTATGTGGATCACCGTTAGAGGCTGGACACATGGATGGCTAGTGGCAGGATTAACCGGCTTCATCCTCATCTACATCGATAAAGGACTCAGGTATGAATAAAATTAGATTTTTTTTTTGAGATATAATGAATTTGTTCCTAAGGATCCTGGGCATCTAGAAATTTTATATTATATCTTCCATATTTATATGAATTTGATTCATATCTTGTATACATAATTCCCATCAGTGGTATCAGAGCCCTCTTAGGCTACAGATTCATTAATCTGATAGGATACTTGAGTCAATATGATTGATAATATTATTTATTATGCTTAAAATCATGAAGAGTTTTCATTGTTGATAAAAAATCTAAAATATAATAAAATATTTATTATTTGATGATAAATAATATTATTTAGATTTATGCATATTCATTATCATGTTCAAATAGAGTACTTTGATATATAGAGGAAAAGGTTTATTATATGATAATAATAAAAATTAATCATATATGTGTCATGTTAAAATGTAATTATTATTTATGCATGATAGATACTATATGCTGAAATCCTAAAATCATGTTAGGATTTAATTTTAGCATGATGATTGATATGATTAAGATCTGATATTCTTATGATAATGAACATTGAAAACTTTAGGGTTTGTTAGAGACATTAGGATTTACATGGGATGTGAAATCGACATGTCACGATATGTAATTAAATGATAAGAAAATTTAAAATTTGAATTAAGAACTCTTATCATAACACCCTAGCTAGATCACTATCTATGGTTATCATAAAATTTAATAGATGATAAAGATTTAGGAAACTTAGACTTAACCATGTCATTGTTTGATCCTATGATCCCATAATTGATCTAATCAATTGGGCTTAACTACATTGGTGTCTAGAAAGGTTTGATCATGGTTTTTAATTGCTCCGTTCGCTGCTTGAAAAAAACCCATTCAATGGGATCGAAGGGTATGCTAAATAGGACCCCATTGATCAGCTGATCTGGCCATTATTTGGGAAAGCTCTTAATTGATTAAATCAATTAAGGTTGATCAGGATGGTAGCAATTGATTTGGTCACATGATTAGGTTCCTAAATTATATAGTGATCAGGATCCTAATTTGATTAGGAGTCCCAATCATAGATTGGATCTTATGAAATTAAGGTTAATTAAGATTAATCTAAAATACATATAGGATATGTAACCTAGCATAGTACAAATGTTGTAGATGTAGATGGGACCTATATGCGCTAAATCCCTCCATGAATATTAAGTCATAAGCCTTCCATTGTTCACATGATACAAAATCATTAGGTCATGAGATTTGTCGTGCCAAAGCCGAGGTCGAGTGTACCTATGAGGAGTTGATTGTGGAACAATGGGTTGACTTAACTAGATTAGCTGGCATAATTGGCCAAAGTCAGGGTCAGTCTAATCTAGAGGCAAACTTTAGGGTGATCACATATGGATGTAATTGACAAAGCAATGTCCCCTAAATGATCTAGGAGTCACATTAGATGTGATTGATAATAATCTACCAAATTTGGCTTACGAGATTTGTTGTGCCAAAGCCAAGGTCAAGGTAATTCAAATGAGGATCCTAGCCCACTAAGAAAATTGAATGTCAATTTTGAGATTAATAGAGAGGGCTATTAACCTTGATAAAATAGTGGGAGAAACCAACTTAATTAAAAATCTAGAATTACCATATTAAGTTGGTGATTAGTATTCATAGTAATTGACTCGTTCTAATTTTATGTAGGTTATCAGAGAAACCATGAGTGTAAACATCAACCTAAGGAATATTTTAGAATCCAACAAATTGACTGGACTCAACTTCCTGATTGGCTAAGGAATGTAAGGATCGTTCTTCGATCTGAGAAAATTCTTTTTGTCCTAGATGAGGTTGCACGGAGGTCCCACCAGCGGATGCTCCGACTGAGGTTCATGTGGCATACAACCGGTATAAAGATGCTGAAGACATGGCCACATGTTTGATGTTGGCCTTAATGTCACCTGATCTTCAGAAACATCATGAGCATATGAATGCTCAGGAGATTTTGATGCACTTGCAAGAGTTGTTTGGTGCACAGTCTCGATATGAGAGGTTTCAAACTTCTAAAGAGCTGTTTCAGTGCAAAATGACTGAGGATTCATCAGTGGGTGCCCACGTACTGAAAATGATCAATTTGATTGAAAAGTTGGCATGATTGGGTTTTGTGATGGATCATGAACTAAGTGTTGACTTGGTTCTGCAGTCATTACCTCCCAGCTATTCGCAGTTTGTTCTTAATTTCAACATGAACAAGCTAGAGACATCTCTACCTGAGCTCGCGAATATGCTGACGAATGCCGAGCCCAACATTAAGAAAGAAAAGGGCAGGTTATGGTCATGGAGTCTTTGGCGCTCGTAAGAAGCGGCCAAAGAAGAATAAGGTCCAAAAGGCCAAGGCGACTAAACCAAATAAGGGCATCAAGAAAAACAAAGTAGCCAAGGGGAAATGTCACTTCTGTGGGAAGGAAGGGCACTGGAAGCGAAACTGCAAAGCTTATCTGGCTAGCCTAAAAGAAAAGAAACATACAGATGCTTCTACATTAGGTATATTTATGATTGAGATGTTTTCTTCTGTTACTTCTTATTCCACTTGGGTATTGGATACGGTTGTGGATCTCATATTTGTATTAATATGCAGATGATAAGAAGCAGTAGAAAGCTGAAAAAGATGAAGTGATCCTGCGCATGGGAAATGGAGCAAAGGTTGCTGCTTTAGCTATAGGATCTTGTTCTTTGTCTTTGCCCACTGGGCTTGTAATGGAGCTTAATAATTGTTACTATTTCCAAACATAACAAAGAACATTATTTCCGTTTCATGTCTTGTAAATGATGGATATACATTTGAAATTGGAAATAAAGGAATTTTAATTTTTAAAAATGAAATGTTCTTTGGTTCTGCTGAAATGTTCAATGGGATTTATGTTTTGAATTTACAATACCCTATTCTCAATATAAAACTAAAAATTAAAATCAAATAATTCTAACTCATTCCTATGGCACTGTCGTTTAGGCCATGTAAATGAAACACGTTTAACCAAGTTACATAAGGATGGCTACTTGGGCTCATTCGATTGGGAATCATTTGAGGAATGTGAGTCATGCTTACATGGCAAAATGACTAAGTCATCCTTTACTAAAAAGGGTGAGCGAGCAACTGAATGTTTAGGACTAGTACATTCGGATGTATGTGGTCCTATCAATATTCAGGAAATAGGAGGTTTTTCTTACTTCATCACATTTATAGATGACCATAGCAGGTATGGTTATGTATATCTGATAAAGAACAAATCTGAAGCCTTTGAAAAGTTCAAAGAATTCAGATCCGAGGTAGAAAAATAAAGTGGCAAAAGTATTAAGATACTTCGATCAGATCGAGGTGGGAATACTTAAGCCATGAGTTCTTAAAATATTTGAAGGAGAATGGGATTCTTTCTCAGTGGACTCCTCTTGGTACGCCACAGCATAATGGTGTATCAGAAAGGAGAAATCACATTATTAGATATGGTGCGATCAATGATGAGCCTTGCAAATCTTTCAAAAATGTTTTGGGGTTATGCCCTACACACAGCCGAATACACTCTAAACCGAGTTCCATCTAAGTCGGTCAGTTCCACTCCCTATGAGATATGGTGTGGAAAGAAACCAACCCTTAGTCATCTAAGGATTTGGGGTTGCTACGCTTATGTAAAGCGTAATGAGTCAGACAAGCTGGGAGCTAGATCCGACAAGTGTAATTTTGTGGGATATCCTAAAGAAACAAAAGGATACTACTTCTACCATCCACTCGAGCAAAAGGTTTTTGTCTCAAGGCATGCCATATTTCTAGAGAATGAGATTTTTCTGAAGAAATGGTAGTGGGAGAAATATTGAGATTAGTGAAACTCAAGAACCACAAATTGACACAGACCGATTAGATGACATGGAGCAAATGTCAAATGCAGTGGGAGTTGAGCAGGACTCAACTCACATTCAGGCAACATTTACGTGAACCTCTATCAGAAATAATGGAGCCACAGGAAGCTCCAAGTACACATCAATTACGTAGGTCTAGTAGAACACATCATATTCCTGAGAGATATGGATTTCTTATAGAAGATGATGAGCCTACTAACTACGATGAAGCAATTTGTGACATTGACTCCAAGAGATGGCTTGAAGCCATGAAGTCTGAAATGGACTCCATGTACGACAACCAAGTATGGACTTTGGTTGATCCACCTGAAGGGATAAAACCCATTGGGTGCAAATGGGTCTTCAAGAAGAAGACAGACATGGATGGTAATGTGATTACCTATAAGGCAAGGCTAGTTGCAAAAGGTTACAAGCAAAGGCAAGGTGTTGACTTTGATGAAACCTTTTCTCCCGTAGCCATGCTTAAGTCCATAAGGATTTTGCTTGCGATTGCAGCCTATTACGATTATGAGATATGGCAAATGGATGTCAAGACCGCCTTCCTAAATGGTGATTTAGTGGAGGATGTGTATATGACACAACCTGAGGGTTTTGAGTCCATTGATTCTAAAAAGGTATGCAAGCTGCAAAGGTCCATTTATGGACTTAAGCAAGCCTCTAGAAGTTGGAACATCCGTTTTGATGAAACAATCAAAAGTTTGATTTTATCAAAAATGAGATGATCCATGTGTGTACAAGAAGGTTAGTGGGAGTGTTATTGTTTTCCTGATATTATATGTAGATGACATATTATTGATAGGAAACAATGTATCCTTACTGCAAGAAGTGAAGGAATGGTTGTCCAGCAAATTCTCCATGAAAGATTTGGGAGAAGCAGCCTACATACTGGGTATTAAGATCTATAGAGATAGATTTAGAAGGTTGCTTGGATTATCCCAATCAACGTACATAGATAAAGTGCTTTAGCATGGAGGAATCCAAGAAGGGATTCCTGCCGGTATCACATGGAATACATCTCTCCAAGGATATGAGTCCTAAGACCCAAATGGAGAGAGAGCACATGAATAGGATTCCATATGCCTCAGCAATCGGATCCATCATGTATGCGATGCTATACGAGACCTGATGTTTCTTATGCATTGAGTATCACTAGTAGATACCAGGCAAACCCTGGAGAGAAACATTGGATGGCCGTCAAGAATATCCTTAAGTACTTACGAAGGACTAAGGATATGTTCTTGGTTTATGGAGGACCCAAACTCATAGTTCAGGGTTATACGGATTCTAGTTTTAGTCTATAAAGATGATTATAAATCTCAATCAGGCTATGTCTTTACACTCAATGGTGGTGCAGTCAGCTGAAAAAGTTTCAAGCAGAGACGACTGCTGACTCTACGACCAAAGCTGAGTACATCGCAGCATCAGATACAGCCAAAGAAGCGGTTTGGATCAAAAAGTTCATCACTGAACTTGGTGTGGTTCCAAGCATTGCTGATCCAGTACACTTGTATTGTGACAACAATGGAGCTATTGCGTAAGCTAAGGAGCCAAGGTCTCATCAGAGGTCCAAACATGTACTCAGGAGATACCATGTAATTAGAGAGATTATTGGTAGAAATGATGTAAAAATAGAACGAGTCCCACTGAGATAATGTAGCCGATCCGTTCACTAAAGTCCTGCCACAGCAGAAGCACGATGGTCATGCTAAGTCACTTGGTATTGGATACATGGGTGATTGGCTCTAGTGCAAGTGGGAGATTGTTAGTGTATGCCCTAGATCCAATTAGATTGGATGCTACATACATTCTATGAATACAAATCAAAAAAAATGGTTTCTTTATCTATCTAGGTATCTTTTATAATATTTGATATATTATGTCTGTGAGATAAAGTCCAAAAGAATGTGAACCGTACATATGAATTTGTAATAGAGATTACAAATTGTGAGATCAAATTGCACGTTATGGTTCGATTCTTTAAACTTCCCTAGTCGATGTATAGATGGGACTGACACCATCGAATCGAACCGTGAGACTAGCACACATTGCATATCCTCACCCTTGGGGTAGCAGCTGATTTCACAAGCTGAAGTATGAAGATACTTGGATAGGTGTGTGGATGCTCGTTATTGTAATGATAAATTGGATGACCCGTACAGAGATCCCATATGGATATTCTATATAGTGTCGATGGTTGATTTCTAATGACGGTGGTGTGAGTGATCCTTTGACTTGAGATCTTCATTGCATCTCATGTGTGAATGTCATGCTTTGACGGCATCCAAACGTTGCTCTAGCCATGGGTGGCAAATATGGTGTCGGTTGGGTATGACATGAAGCACATGAAGATGGTGTTTGATCAAGACAAGATTCGTCTCCCTTGATAGAAAGGGTTATATCCCATGGCCACTTGATGATTAAATTGATTGATAAATCCTTGCAAGGTTGAGTTGGAATTTGAAATGTTTCAAAGTTCTAATTCATATAGTCAATTTTTTTGAGATCAAGTAAACAAATCAATTACAGGGTTGACACATTCATACCACTGATTGATCTGGATATGTGACGAAAGGATTTGATCATACGGTAACCATTCATGGGCAGGTGTTGATGGTCACGTCAACAAAACCTTTAGCAGTTGGGTGGTCATGATGCTTTGCTAGAGGCCTCTCATGATCTATAATCATGTTGTTGAATTAGACAAAGAGTTGTCCAATCATTCCTAGGGTCTATGATTAGGACATGATTATTGCCAACATGTTAAAGGGCCTAAAGGGTCACACGCATTAAGGAGAATATTGGATGAATTAAAATGAGAATTAAATTAGATTTAATTCAGATAAGATGATCAATTAAATAATTGGGTGAGACCCAATTTAAAGAAGATATAATTATAATGGATATGATCCATTATAATAGAAGGAATGTTAAGGAGAAATTATTTGTACATATGATGAACAAATAATTGGATACCGATATGTGACTTGATCCATGTGATGGATGGCTCTGATTATTTAGGTATGGATGTCAATCTCAGCCATGTTAAGATGGAATCATGCCCATAGGATGAGGCATATTCTCTACGGTTCGATGATGAACACGTACAAATTAGGGCATGTAGTTATGGGATAACCAACTCCTAATTTAAAGGTTGAGATTGTGATACTTGAATTAATCTTGCCATGAAGATGGGAGTTTCTTACCATGAAGATGGGAGGAGTTTCTTACTATGAAGATGGGAGTTTCTTACCATGAAGATGGAAGGAGTTTCTTACCATGAAGATGTGAGTTTCTTACCATAATGATGGAGTTTCTTACCATGAAAGGTCTCTTCTCTTTGGAACGTCTCATTTTCAACCTATAAATATAGTTCCTTCCTACCAAGAAAGTAGAGCATAAGAAGAAAAGATTAAACTTTTCTTCAAAGATATCTTCTGTAAGGGGATTCAAGAGGCGCTAGCACCCCTCTCTCTTCTGTGGGTGTCATCTTCATACTTTGGAGGTCTTCATTCCTTTTTCTCTACGTGGATCACCGTTAGAGGCCAGACACATGGATAGCTAGTGGCAGGGATTAACCGGATTCATCCTCATCTACATCGATAAAGGACTCAGGTATGAATAAAATTAGATTTTATTTGAGATATAATGAATTTATTCCTAAGGATTTTGGGCATCTTGAAATTTTATATTATATCTTCCGTAATATTTATATGAATTTGATTCATATCTTGTATACATAATTCCATCAGAAGGGGCCAAGGATATCCATTCCCCACTTGGCGAAAGGCCAGGGGGACAAAATGGAGGTCAGGTGTGCAGAGGGGAACCTCTAGATGTTTGAGTGCCTCTAGCATGAATCATAGGCTCGGACGAGGCCATCGGCATCTTTCTGCATCATTGGCAAATAATACCCTTGACGCAACACTTTGTGGCATAGGGCCCGACCAACGAGATAATTGCCATAGATGCCTTCATAAACCTTCCAAAGAGTGTAATCAACTTCGATGGTCAGAGGCATTTGAGCAATGGCATGAAGAAGGATCGCTTATACAGCCGATCATCAATCAGAACATAATGAGATGACTGCATTATTAGCTTCCTTGCTTCCTTTCTATCAGTGGGTAGCAGTCCTTCTTTAAGGTACTTGTGCAAAGGAACAATCCAGATGGTTTGGTGTTGACCTGCATCATCTGGTCAGCATCGGCGATGCTGGGTTTCTCCAGGACTTCCAAGTGGAATCTTCATTCGAGATCCATTGACTCCGTAATCACTAGGCGGGACAGAAGGTCGGCGCGCGCATTTTCAGCCCTTGGAATCTGAATAATTTTAAATTCATCAAAATAGGAGGATAAATCGTGTACCTTTTGGAGATACCGAATCATATTCAACTCTCAAGCCTTGAATTCTCCTTGCACCTGACCAGCCACCAACTGAGAGTTGGCGTATGCAATTAGTTTTTGACCATAAGCTCGTGGGTGATTCAGAGTTCGGCGAGCAGGGCTTCATACTTTTCTTCATTGTTTGAAGCCGGGAGGAGAAGTTGATGACATATTTGAAAGTTGCACCCTCTGGACTGGTGAGAACCAGGCCAGCACCAAAACTGCCCATGCTGGAGGATCCATCGGTGTGAAGCAACCATGGAGCGCTGGGCTTTGGTTGTCTAGGGGCATCCGAAGTAGAGCCATCTTCAGGTATGGTGCATTCGAGGAGGAAATATGCTAAAACCTGGGCTTTAATAGCTGGATAAGGTTGATATTGAATGTTGTGCTCACTCAGTTCAACAGCCCATTTGGTCATTCTTCCCGATGCCTCTGGACAATGGACAATCGCCTTGATGGTTGGTCGGTCAGGATGGTGATGGTGTATGCTTGGAAATATGGCCGCAACTTTCGTACCGATGTTACCAGAGCCAGGACCATCTTCTCGACTTGAGTGTACCTCATTTCTGCATCTTTGAGTATTTACTGACATAATAAATAGGTTTTTGGACTTTGTTCTCCTCTTTAACTAGCACCAAGCCCACAACATTTTCACAAACAGCCAGATACAGGTTCAGCATTTCCCCTAGTTTCGGGCTTCTAAGGAGAGGCGGTAAGCTAAGGTATTTCTTGAGGTCTTCAAAGGACTTATGATAATCTGGGGTCCATTGGAAGTTTTGGCCGACCGTAGTGCTTTGAAGAAGGGAAGGCATTTCTCGGCCGACCGAGCAATGAAGCGGCTGAGGGTTGCATTCTTCCAGTGAAGCATTGCACGTCCTTGACTGACCCTGGCGGGGCCATTTGCCATAGGACTTGGATCTTCTGGGGATTTGCCTCAATGCCTCGCTGAGAGACCATGAAGCCAAGGAATTTTTTAGAGTTTAACCCCGAAAGCACATTTAGTGGGGTTGAGCCTCATTTGATACTTTCAAAGCATGGCAAAGCTCTCTGTGAGGTCCTCGATGTGCTAAGATGCCTCCTTACTCTTTACCAGCATATCATCAATATACACCTCCATGTTCCGACCGATTTGCTCCTGAAGACTTTATTGACCAGCCTTTGGTAGATGGCACCTGCATTTTTCAAACCAAAGGGCATAACCTGATAGCAATAGATACCTCAATTATTATGAAGGTAGTTTTGTCTTCGTCTTCGGGTGCCATTTAGATCTGATTGTAGCCCGAATAGGCATCCATAAATGTAAGCATTTGATGGTCTGAGGTCGAATCCACGAGCTGGTCGATCCGCGAAGAGGGAAGCTATCTTTTGGGTAGGCCTTGTTGAGGTCGGTGAAGTCAATGCAGATCCTTCATTTGCCATTTGATTTTCTCACCATAACCACATTCGTTAGCCAATTGGGATAATTAACTTCCCAAATGAATTTGGCTTTGATGAGCTTGTCTACTTCTTCTTCGATAGCCTTTTGGTGCTCAGGGGCGAAGCTCCTTTTCTTCTGTTTGATTGGCCGAAACGTCTCGTCCACGTTGAGGTGGTGGACCAGGACGTCTGGGCTAATTATGGACATATCCAACATGGACCAGGTGAATACATCAGCATTCTTTCGAAGGAATTCAATCAATTCTTAGCGAAGCTTTTCTTCCAGCTGTGACCCGACCTTTATAGTTCGGTCAGGCCGAGCTTCGTCAAGTGGTACTTCCTCCAATTCTTTAGCTGGCTCTCCTCATTGCTCTACAAAGTCTTCCCGAGCATATAGCCCATTCACCTCGGGCTTCCTGGACTGAAGGTCGGCGACAAGCAATGTCGAGCTATGATTTGACTTCCTCGGACAACCCCCACTCCCCATTCGGTGGAAACTTCATGGCAAGATGGGAAATAGAAATGATGGCTTTAAGAGATATCTGCCCCAGCCTGCCGAGGATGGCGTTATAAGGGGATCGAAGCTTGGTCACAAGGAAATCCATGAGCATGGTAACCACGCGGGGCCAAGTGCCAGTTCGAACTGTCAAAGCAATAACTCCTTCAGAGATTATGGAGTCGCCTGTGAAGCCCACTGGGTGGACTCCAAGGGTCGGTGGCTTTCTACCTAGAATTTTAATCTCACAAAGGCATCAAAATATAGAACATTAATAGAGCTTCCACTATCAATCAAGATGCGGTGTACATCATAATTGTTCATATTCAAAGATACAACTAGATCATCATCATGGGGGTACTGTACCTTCCGAAGGTCTTCATCAGAGAAAGTGAGTTCATCAACTCAAACTTTCTTTGGTGGATTTTCCTCCTCGCTTGGCCAAGAAGATGGGGAGCCAGCCGCCGCTATCACATTGACATTGCCAATAACCAGGGGATTTGGCGGAGGAAGCTAGTGAGGCTCGGGTTGGAGATTCTTCTCATTGTTTGGCTCAGGGGGCCCTTTGAATCGGTCCAGTCTGCCCCATCGGATTAATCACTCGATTCATTCTGGAGCTGCCAACATTCCTCGGTATCGTGCCCATAATCCCGGTGGAAGTAGCATACTTGGTCGGGTCCCTCTGAGTCGCATTACCTCAGAGAGGAGGAGGCCAAGGAATTTTTCACTAGATCTCCATTAGGATTTGTGTTCTTGGCATGGTAAGGGGAGTGTAGAGGTCGAACCTTCGAGCTGGACTCCGGGTTCGGTCTCGAGGTGGTGGCGGATGAGCTCTATGGTGGCAAGGCAGGCTTGCACGACAGTGGACGCGTTGCTTGTCCGAGCCCTTCGCCTCTTTCTTCTTTAATCCTGGCATATTTATCCGCAGGGACATCATGTCTGAAAGGCTCTTCGGGTAATTAACTTCCAAAGCTAGGTAGAAGTCTCCCTCCTTCGACGCTCCTCTGACCAGGGTGGACATGGCCACCTCATAGTTGAGATGGTTGACTTCTAGGAGGGCCGTATTAAAATGACCAAGATAATTCTTCAGGGATTCCCCCTCTCTGCTTGACCTCAGAGAGGGAATCAGATCTCCATTGCTGATGATGGCTGTTGACGAACTGACTGATGAGCAAATAGCTCAGTTCGTCGAAAGAATCAATGGATCCTGGCTTCACGCTGTTGAACTAGGTTTGGGCTGATCGCCTTAGAGTGGAGGGGAATGCTCGTCATAGGATCGCGTCGGATATTCCGTGGAACATCATGATGGATCTAAAGCTGCTTAGGTGGTCATCGGGATCGATGGATCCATGGTATGGCTCGATGGTAAGGATCTTAACATGAGGGGGAATTACTTCCCTCATGATCCTCTCGGAGAAGGGAATGCCTGCTCCGCTTTCGGTTGGGATGAAGGAGCTTATCTAGCCGTGTCTAGTTCTTGACGCCATTCTCGACGCATCTCCTGCATCTGTTGCCTGATCCCTTCATCTAGAGTGGTAGGAGGGATCGGGCGATGGGAAGACGGTAGCGGTGTTGAGTCCTGGGAAGACACCGGGGAAGGGGAACGAACCTGCCTAGATCTGAGCGGGCTCTTCCCTCTAGCCCACTGTGGCACTGGCTTTGCTTTCGCGGGCTGGTGATGATAATCCGCTGCTTCCAGTGCATTGGAAGAAGAGATCGCTGGCGGGTAGGGGCAGCGGCCTCTTCATGAAGCTGAGGAGTAGGGATGGCAGGGCCAGGAATCGCTTGGAGCCTCTGGATCAGCTGGGTCAATGCCTAGACCTACTGAACCAGAGTGACGAACTGGTCCAGCATTACCGTCGTTGCCGACGGCAAAGGAGTTTCAGCTGGCAGTGGTGGCGGAGGTACCACACTGCTAATTGGATCAGGCCTTTGGGAGGCAGCCTGGTCTTGAGCCTCAGATGTAGCTCTCTTTGATTGGCCATTAGAAGACGCTTCTCCTGGGTTACAAGTTTATGGGACTTGAGGGCCCTTCCTCTAGCGCCAACTATTGCCACGAAAATCCGCTCTCTGACTCGGGTGCGCTCTGGCTCCGGGTCCAAACGCCGATCTCGATGCTCGGAGTGGAACCTGCAAGACAGTCCGCGCGCGCAGAGGATTTCCTTGGGGTTGTCCTTCGTGGGGGAC
Organism: Calamus simplicifolius; assembly: GCA_900491605.1. Lineage (NCBI taxonomy): Eukaryota > Viridiplantae > Streptophyta > Magnoliopsida > Arecales > Arecaceae > Calamus > Calamus simplicifolius. The sequence goes on from UESW01004153.1 coordinate 661,050, forward strand.
CCTTTGATGCTCAAGTCAGTGGAGATTCACAGCAAGCAGATGTGAGGAGAAAACTCTCATAGAAGAGTTCCCTCAAATGGGTTTTTTTTTCGGGAGATCCGAGCTCTGTGGGAGTTTCAATGGAGTTTTTCAGTATGAGAGTAAGTGAATGAATGCGTACCTGAGAGGTTTGAGGGCTGTGATGTTTATAGGCGATCACCTGATTCCCTAGGCTCGTTGTGGGGGTCCGAAAACTATTGTGATTCGAAACAGATTCGAATCAAGTTTGTTATAGGACCAGTAGGATCCGTATCTTGTCAGTTAGAGGATCGATGGCCAGGAGAGCTGGTTGACGCTTTGAGATTCAACGATCATGTAGGTTCTAGGCCACTCTAATGGCCCTTAAGCCGCTTCTAGCATGATTCTCTGTTTGAAATCTTATTTAGTTATTGTGAATCTGAACACCCCCTTGTCGGATTCTGCAGAGGTATTCGAGTACCTCAGTCCGGCCGAGGTGAGGAGCAACTTGGTTTTCTGATGTACATAATGACTCGGTCTGTAGAAGGCTCAGGTTGCCGAGGTATGGACGGCTCGGGTTGCTGAGGTATGAAAATGGCTCAACTTTGCTAAAGGTGATTCGGCTTCGTCGCTTGATGGTTGTGACAGCTGGCTGGCAGGGTGTTGAGATTGGACTTGACCCAATTATCGATGTGTGTGGGTATTAATGTAATGACACATTCTATAAATTTTTAAATCAAAGTGGGTTATGGTTCCCCTACAAAGTCATTAGAAAAGTACTGGAAGATGAAAATCTTCTCATGATTTTGTCCATGGAGAACAATATGGTGCTTGGTAAATAGTTTTCCTCTTTTATAAGACAAAGGAACTCGTGTCGGAGTTGGTGCTTTAATTCTTGATAGTTTGATGCCTCGCTCCTCTTGACCGTTGCATAGAAAGGGAATGTAATGAAAGAATGAAACGAACACATCATTTAGATTTGACACCACTACGTTATGTTCCAAAATCTTTTCTTCATGAAAAGAATGATTTTATCTTGGGCTTGAATCTGTCCTAAAATAAGACCAGCGATCATGGATCAAGGCTGCAAACTAAGATAAGCCGGGCCAATTATTTCAAAAACTTGGTCATCTGATTAGAACAAGCTTGGGTTGACTTCAGCTACCCGTGCTGAGGCTTACCTCGTAACCACTTACTTACTATTTATTGTTCCAAAATCAATTAATTTTTCAGTCGAGGCTAAAGCTTGTATCGTTTCTTTTCCCTGCAAGTTACTATATATTGTTCTCCATCAAAGTTTGATTTACAAATAAGCCGACCAGATGGTTAAGCCTGGCAGCTTGTGAGACTCAGTTAAGTTTTTCTGAGTGTGAGACTCAACCAAGTTTTTCTGAGTCAACTTCTTTTAATTAGTTTCTCTTCCAATTGAAATAATTCTACCAACATGCGACCTATATAATTCTCTCCTTGAGAAGATGAGGCTATCCAAACAATTAGATGATCCAAGATACCTAAATGTGAATTCATATTATCTGCTTTTTCACGTCACTTATCCTCAACTATAAACAATAACAACAATAAAATTTTAACCTCTAATTACTCGAGATTGATTTTTTTCTTTTTTTTTTTTATTATTTTGCACGGTTTTCCTCCTTTTCAGCTGTATAATAGTTGGCACAAGAACAATTTAGCAAGCATTATTAGCCTCTGCTTGCAGTCGTCATGTATATGATAATTTTTTCAATGTTCAGTTACCGATCCGAGGGCACCAAGCTTTAGTCCAGATATAATATGTTTACTGCTCTTATCCCTTGGACAGCTTAAGTTTTATGTGGTGCCTCTGTTCATATTTCAATTAGCGGCGTTCCAAGTGTTCCGAGCGACCATTTTCATGTAAATTATTTCCTTTTATTTTCTAGCCGTCACAAAGAAAAGAAATGAGAGGGGGAAAAATAACCAGAACTAGTTGGTGTGTGCAAGCCTCTGCTTCCCCTTGCTCTTCTTCGACACCTTCTCCTCCCCTTGTTCGGAGCCTACCATCGATATCATTTGGCATCGGAAGATTCGACAGCAATCCGAGTCCCCTCTTCCTCCAAGCCGCCGCCACCACCACCGCTGCAATCTGCATCAGGGGACTCCCCATGATGTGGCTGATCCAGCGCCATTAGAATAAATGGTAACAGCAGCTAACGGAGGTCCTCCCTTAACCCCGGAACCTTCTCATTATCCGACATCAGCGTTGGTTCCGCCAAGCGTCCGCCTAGAGAACTCCATCTCCACGGAGTCATTCAACCCTTAGCTCTGCCGAACATCCGGTAAGACCCCGAACATCTCAACCCCGAGACCCCCCACCGGTCTCGGGGTGCACAAGCATCATCTCACCCCCGAGACCCCCTCCGGTCTCAGGGTGAGGTCACTGCATCTCAACCCCGAGACCCCCCTCCAGTCTCGGGGTGCACAAGCATCATCTCAACCTCGAGACCCCCTCCGGTCTTGGGATGAGGTCACTGCATCTCAACCCCGAGACTCCCTCCGGTCTCGGGTGCACAAGCATCATCTCACCCCCGAGATCCCCTCCGGTCTCGGGGTGAGGTCACTGCATCACAAACTCGAGACCCCCTCCAGTCTCGGGGTTCACAAGCATCATCTCACCCCCTAGATCCCCTCCGGCCTCGGGGTGAGGTCACTGCATCTCAACCTCGAGACCCCCTCTGGTCTCGGGTTGCACAGCATCATCTCACCCCCGAGACCCCCTCCGGTCTTGGGGTGAGGTCACTGCATCTCAACCCCGAGACCCCCCTCCAGTCTCGGGTGCATAAGCATCATCTCACCCCCGAGACTCCCTCCGGTCTCGGGGTGAGGTCACTGCATCTCAACCTCGAGACCCCCTCTGGTCTCGGGGTGCACAAGCATCATCTCACCCCCGAGACCCCTCCGGTCTCGGGGTGAGGTCACTGCATCTCAACCCCAAGACCCCCTCCGGTCTCGGGGTGCACAAGCATCATCTCACCCTCGAGACCCCTCCGGTCTTGGGGTGAGGTCACTGCATCTCAACCTCGAGACCCCCTCCGGCCTCGGGGTGCACAAGCATCATCTCACCCCGAGACCCCCTCCGGTCTCAGGGTGAGGTCACCGCATCTCAACCCCGAGACCCCCCTCCGGTTTAGGGGTGCACAAGCATCATCTCACCCCCGAGACCCCCTCTGGTCTCGGGGTGCACAAGCATCATCTCACCCCGAGACCCCCTCCGGTCTTGGGGTGAGGTCACTGCATCTCAACCCCGAGACCACCCTCCGATCTTGGGGTGCACAAGCATCATCTCACCACCGAGACCCCCTCCGGTCTCGGGGTGAGGCCACTGCATCTCAACCTCAAGACCCCCTCCGGCCTTGGGGTGCACAAGCATCATCTCACCCCCGAGACCCCCTTCGGTCTCAGGGTGAGGTCACCGCATCTCAACCCCGAGACCCCCTTTCGGTCTCGGGGTGCACAAGCATCATCTCACCCCCGAGACCCCCTCCGGTCTCGGGGTGAGGCCACTGCATCTCAATCCCGAGACCCCCCTCCGGTCTCGGGGTGCACAAACGTCATCTCACCCCTGAGACTCCCTCCGGTCTCAGGGTGCGGGAGCAATGTTTAATACGTGAACTGGCCTTCGAACCAAACGATAACTTCAGGCCACCTAGCGCATCCACGTGGCCCACCGTGCGCCCGTAGCTATTTGCGGCCATACCTCATAACGGCGTATGGTGCATTGCATTTGTCACAGTGCATGATCATGCCCCTTTACGGAGTATGATTCTCTACCACTTGCAACTGTGCGCGGTCATGTCAAGTAACGGCGCGCACCAAATGCAACCGTGGCTAGACACCTGTAAGCCATATTGACAGGTAACGCAGGACGCCTCCGGCGTGTACAGTGATGGTACGATAGCAATCTTCTGGAACAGAAGGATGGGACATTCGAACATGTATAAAAGCACGCGCCCGCATCGTGAGTAGGATCCTGGAACTTTGGTTTTCTAGTTTTCTTCCTGCTAGCTAAAACCCTAGTTGTTTCAGCTCCCTTCGGCTGAGCAGTTCTATCTGATCTCAAGTGACTAACTTGATCGTCGGAGGTCCCCACCGGAGCATCTGGTCTCCGGTGACTTTTCTTGCAGGGGTCCGGAGATAAGGACGTCCGTCTTCCCCGATGCTTGAAGAAGGTGACTTGGCGTCATCAGATTGGCGCGCCAAGAAGGGGGGATTGAAGAAAAGAATAGCCTCCAACCTGTTATTGACTTCTTCCTCCTCAAGCTCTTAAACAATGGTGACGACTCATGCGCGAGAGGCCACCGTCAGTCACGCTTGGGGGTAGCGTCAAAGGGCTGATCAGCCCGCAGCTGGCCCCTCAGCCCCTCCAACCGATGCAACTGCACCAGCACTGGTACAACAGTTTCAGAAAGATCGGTTTGCTGCTCTTACCGCACAAGTTCAATCCTTGGCCATAATGGTCCAAGGCCTGCAACATCAGGCGGTGATTGCACGGCAACCAGAACCCCTCCCGTCGGTGCTAGGAGTCCCTCAGCCCAGTCAGCACTCAATTCGGAGGAGGTCCCCTGCCTGAGAAGCCTTCCCTTGCCGCACTTCACCTAAGCCTCACCACCGCAAGGCCTCAAAGCGGCCCCGCTCACCCTCTCGCCGCGTCAGTGCGTCCCCCAAGCGACGACGTGAGAAGGAGGCGGAGCGTCCCCGTCGACCTCCCCGTCGCCTCTCCTCTTCCTCAGACTCTTCGAGGGAGGGGTCCTTCGATGGCGGGGTAGCCCGCCGGGCGAAGCAAAGACTTGATGAGTACAACCAGTGGTTGGAAGAGCTCAGCCGCCGGATTACCAACCCTCTAGAGATGGACTATGACAGCCGCCCACCGTTGTCTCGCCGCATCATGAAGGAGCCTATCTCCACTCGGTTTTGTCTCCCTCAGCTGGACCCTTATGACGGGACCACGGACCCCCTGGACCACCTGGAGAGTTACAAGGTTCTTATGCAAGTCAAAGGGGCAACCGATTCGCTCATGTGCATCGCTTTCCCAGCCACCTTGAAGAAAGCTGCCCGAGCCTGGTATTCCCGCCTGCCGCCGTGAAGTATCGATTCCTTCCATCAGCTGGAGAGGGCCTTCATGGCCCACTTTGATGCCTACAGAAAGATTCCAAAGGTGGCCGATAGCCTCTTCTCCATCCAACAAAAGGGTGGCAAGTCCCTTCGGGACTATGTCGCACGGTTCAAGAAGGCTGCCCTGGAAGTTTACAATCTTGAAGACTCATGGCCACTTTGGCCTTGAAGCGAGGGCTTCGCCCATCTCACTTCGCGTACTCCCTTGATAAGAAGCCGTCCGGCTCCTACGTCGAGCTCTTGACCCGGGCCCAGAAATACATTCGGGCTGACGAGGCCGACTCCTCCCGACGTGAGGCTAGCAGGAGCGTCTCCAAGAAACCGGCCCGACCGGAACCTGTTGAAGCTCGCCCCAGAAGACCTGAGCCTCCTCACCGGCCAGACAACCGTCCCCGAGCCCCTGCACCACTAAGAGATGGACCCTACACCCCACTGCTCGCCCCGATATCGCAGATCCTGCTCGAGATTGAAGGGGAGCCTTATCTTCAGCGCCCTCCTTCAATAAACCCGAAGATCCTCTGCAACAAAAACCTCTACTATCGTTATCACTGGGATCACGGCCACGACACTGACGACTATCACCAGCTGAAGAAGGCTATAGAAGACCTTATCCAACAAGGCCACCTGGGAAAGTTCGTCCAGAGGAACAACCCGGGAGCTCCTGGCCCATCAGCGCCCCGCCGCCGATGATCGACAACGCTCCAACTGAGAAGACGGTGGCAATGATTTCCTAGGGGGCAGGTGGACTGCCCAAGAGGCCGAGAGAGGAGGGGGAGTTAGACTCTGTAATCCCTTTTTCTAAAAGGGACTTAGAGGGGGTGGTTAATGAAAATAATGATAGTCATCATGTCCATGACGATAGCCAAACACCCTGTAAAAAGAATTTTGGTCGATAGCGGGAGCTCGGTGAACGTTTTGAATTACAATGCTTTTGTTCACATGAGTTTATCATCTGACCTGCTCCGACCTATCGCTACGCCCTTGATGGGGTTCACAGGAGACTTCGTGCAAGTCAAGGGGGAGATCACCCTTCCTGTTACGGCTGGCATGGCCCCGCACCAAAGCATGGTCCTCATGAGCTTCCTAGTGGTCCGGGTGCCCCTTGCCTACAACGCTATCCTCGGAAGGCCCGGACTCAACCTCTTGGATGCCGTCATCTCTACTAAGAGGCTCCTTGTGAGGTTTCCGCTAGAGGAGGGGTCGGGAGATGTGGGGGGAGCAGAACCCGCCCCCACTTTGCTGCCACATGTCTCCAGGTCCGCAGGAGGTGATGCCTGCGCTCGCACTAGAGGTGTTGGACCCCCGGGACCTGGAGAGGAGAGGAGAACCGGCTGAGCATCTATTGGCCTTCCCTCTTGGGGAGGACCCAGCAAGAACGATCCGCATCGGAGCTTCGCTCTTGGAGGAGGCCAGCGATAGGCTCCTCGCTTTCCTACGAGCCAACGATGACATCTTCGCCTGGTCGGCATCGGACATGCCGGGCATCCCTGAGGAGGTGATCACCACGGCTCAACATCAAGCCTGAGTGCCGACCCATTCGACAAAAGAAGAAAGTTTTGCCTTAGATAGATAGAAGGCTGTGGACGAAGAGGTGCGGAAGCTCTTGGCGGCCGGTCATATCGTGAAGTGCACTACCTGACTGGCAGGCAAATGTTGTGATGGTGCGTAAGGCCAGTGGGAGCTGGAGGATGTGCATGAACTTTACCGATCTCAACAAGGCGTGCCCCAAGGATAGCTTTCCGCTGCCCTGGATCGATCAGCTAGTGGATGCTACCCGGGCACGAGGCCCTTAGCTTCATGGATGCATTTTCGAGGTAAACCAAATAAGGATGGACCCAGCTGATGAAGAGGCCACTTCCTTTGTCACCGAAAAAGGAATTTACTGCTACAAGTGATGTCATTTGGGCTGAAGAATGCCGGGGCAACTTATCAGAGGTTGAAGAATAAGGTCTTTGAGGGCCAGATGGGCAACATGGAGGTGTATGTGGATGATATGTTAACCAAGAGCCCCATGCGGCTGACCACGTCGTTGATCTTGCGGAAACCTTCAGCAACCTGCCCAATATTGGATGAGGCTGAACCCCCACAAGTGTGCCTTCGGGTTGCACCAGGCAAGTTCTTGGGCTTCATGGTGACTCAACGCAGGATCGAAGCCATCCGACAAGATCCGGGCCATCCTAGATATGAGGCCCGGCTAACAAAAAAGAGGTGCAGCGCTTGACCGGAAGGGTGGCAACCCTGAGTCACTTCATATCAAGATCAGCGGAGAGATGCCTGCCCTTCTTCAAGGCACTGCACAAGGTCAACGGCTTCGAATGGACAAAGGAGTGCCAGGACGCCTTCAAGGAGTTGAAGCAATTTCTATCCACTCCCCCGTTACTGTCTAAGCCAAGGAGCGGGGAGGAGCTTCTTCTGTATCTGGCAGCCTCTCCCGAGGCCGTCAGCTTTGTACTCATGCATATGGATGCTGATGGAATGCAGAGGCCAGTCTATTACACTAGTAAGGTGCTTCATGATGCCGAGACCAGATACACCAGGACTGAGAAGATCATCTTCGCCTTGGTGGTCTCACATAGCGCTTTCGATCCTATTTTGAAGCTCACCCCATCGTGGTGCTCACGGACCAATCTCTCAGAACTATTCTATCCCATCCTGACACCTCGGAATGGTTAGCCAAGTGGGCCATTAAGCTGAGCGAGTTTGATTTGTCCATCCGGCCAAGGTCTGCCATGAAGTCCCAAGTATTAGCTGATTTTTTGGTCGAGTGTACCTGGACTGAGGAGGGCCATGAGGAGTCACATTCGGAGGTGCGCATGGAGCCACCCCCGGAGGGGGAGAGGAAGGAGAAGAGTGGATCCTACATGTGGATGGAGCAGCTAACTCTCAAGGAAGCAGAGTTGGACTTATCCTCGCAAGCCCCGAGGGGAGGTAGTGGAGTATGCCCTCTGGTTCTTGTTCTCAGCTACCAATAATCAGGCAGAGTATGAAGCCCTGCTGGCGGGATGAAACTGACCAAGGAGCTTGGAGCGAAGCGTCTGAGAGCCTTCACAGATTCCCAGCTTGTCTCCGGGCAGGTTGCTGGAGAATATGAGGCAGAGACCCAACCATGTCATGCTACTTAAGCGAGGTTCGGTCCCAGGCCTCCCGGTTCTCCTACTTTCACGTCAGCTATATTCCTCGGCAGAGAATGCTAGGGCTGATGCATTGTCCCAACTGGCCACCTCGGCTGATGGGACCTTGGGAAGAACGTATGTGGAGCACCTGCAGGCCCCAAGCATTGAAGTGGCGGAAGAAGCGTTGCCAGTTGAGCAGGGGCCCTCTTGGATGGACGTCTATGTACGATATTTGACTAACAGCACCCTCCCTGAATACCCTGCAGAAGCTAGATTACTCAAGCAGTGAGCTCCAAGGTTCCTGATAATGGACAGGAGGCTCTATCGAAGGTCATTTTCATACCCGGTACTCAAGTGCATAGGGCCAGCTGAAGCAGATTACATCTGCGGGAGATCCATGAAGGCATTTGTGGAAGTCATCTGGGGGCAGAGCCCTAGCCTACAAGGCCCTGCAATAGGGATACTACTGGCTCACCATGAAGGAAGACGCGGCTGAGCTTGTCAAGAAATGCGATAGCTGCCACCGCCACGCCAATATTCAGCGACAGCCGGCATCTTAGCTAACCCATTTGGTGGCACCTTGGCCATTCGCTTAGTGGGGTATGGATATCTTGGTACCATTCCCTCCGGCCTCTAGATAGCACAAGTTCCTCCTGTGGCCGTTGATCACTTCACCAAGTGGATTGAAGCTGAAGCCCTTGCTAAAATTACTGAAAACAAGATGAGATCCTTCTTTTAGAAGTCCATCATATCGGTTCGGGCTACCCCATACCTTAGTCACCGACAATGGTCGGCAGTTTGATAACGTGCCTTTCCGGGAGTTCTGCACCGAACTTGGCATCCACCAGAGGTTCACTTCCGTCGGACACCCCCAGACTAATGGCATGGCCGAAGTGACCAATCATTCTCTAAGGATTGAGAACCCGGCTGGATGATTGCAAAGGGCGATGGGTGAAGGAGCTTCACAATGTGCTGTGGGCCTACCATACAACGCCACGAGCCCCTACCGGAGAAACTCGTTTAGCCTGATTTTCGGGTCCGAAGCTATTATCCCAGTGGAGATAGGCTCCCCAAGTCCTGGGTGGAGTCGTATGATGAGAAAGATAACTCGGACCGGCTGCGGGCCAACCTTGACCTGGTGGAGGAGGTGCGGGACCGATCGCGGTTGCGATGGCGGTCTATCAACAATGAGCTACCAGATACTACAACGCCCGCGTACATCCCAAGACTTTCTTGCCGGGAAACCTGGTCCTCCGACGGGCTGAAGTCTCAAAGCCGGCAGAGGGGGCAAGCTAGCCCCGAATTGGGAAGGACCCTATCGGATCGCCGAAACACTCCGTCACAGAGCTTACAAGATTGAGGAGCTTGATGGGAAGCCACTTCCGAGGACATGGAATGCAGACAACCTTCGTCGGTATTATCAGTAGCGTATCTCTCCTTTCACATTAAATACTGTGCCTGTGTTCTTTTGGGCCTTCACCCCTCATTCTATATTAACGAATTTCAATTTTAGCTCCTGAGTTCTTTTGCCTAGAGCCCTAGACCAGCCAGGCATAAAGCCCGACCCCCATCGACACCTAAAGCCCTAGACCAGTCCGGCATGAGGCCCAACACCCGTTGGCACCTAAAGCTCTGGACCAGCCAGGCATAAAGCCCAACCCCCGTCGGCACCTAAAGTCTTGGACCAGCCAGGCATGAAGCCCGACACCCATCGGCACCTAAAGCCCTGGACCAGCCAGGCATAAAGCCTGACACCTGTCGGCACCTAAAGCCCTAGGCCAGCTAGGCATAAAGCCCGACACCCGTGGCACCTAAAGCCCTAGACCAGCCAGGCATAAAGCCCGACACCCATCGGCACCTAAATCCCTGGACCAGCCAGGCATAAAGCCCGACCCCCGTTGGCACCTAAACCCTGGACCAGCCAAGCATAAAGCCCGACACCCGTCGGCACCTAAAGCCCTGGACCAGCCAGGCATGAAGCCCGACCCCCATCGGCACCTAAATCCCTGGACCAGCCAGGCATAAGCCCGACCCCCGTTGGAACCTAAAGCCCTGGACCAGTCATGCATGAAGCCCGACCCCCGTCGGCACCTAAAGCCCTGGACCAGCCAAGCATAAAGCCCAACCCCATCGGCACCTAAAGCCCTTGACCAGCCAGGCATAAAGCCCAACCCTCGTCGGCACCTAAAGCCCTGGACCTGCCAGGCATAAAGCCCGACCCCCATCGGCACCTAAAGCCCTGGACCAGCCAGGCATAAAGCCCAACACCCGTCGGCACCTAAAGCTCTAGACCAGCTAGGCATAAAGCCCGACATCCGTCGGCACCTAAAGCCCTGGACCAGCCAGGCATAAAGCCCGACCCCCGTCAGCACCTAAAGCCCTGGACCAGTCAGGCATGAAGCCCGACACCCATCAACACCTAAAGCCCTGGACCAGTCAGGCATAAAACCCGACCCCCGTCGGCACCTAAAGCCTTGGACTAGCTAAGCATGAAGCCCGACACCCATCGGTACCTAAAGCCCTAGACCAGCCAGGCATAAAGCCCGACCCCCATCGACACCTAAAGCCCTGGACCAGCCAGGCATGAAGCCCGACCCCTGTCGGCACCTAAAGCCCTAGACCAGCTAGGCATAAAGCCCAACCCCGTCGGCACCTAAAGCCCTGGACCAGCCAGGCATGAAGCCCGACCCCCGTCGGTACCTAAAGCCCTGGACCAGCCAGTCATAAAGTCCGACACCCGTCGGCACCTAAAGCCCTGGACCAGCTAGGCATAAAGTCTGACACCCGTTGGCACCTAAAGCCCTAGGCCAGCCAGGCATAAAGCCCGACCCCCGTTGGCACCTAAAGCCCTAGACCATCCAGGCATAAAGTCCGTCCCCCATCGGCACCTAAAGCCATGTGCCTGCAGGCACAAGGCCCGCCATACCCTTGGCAGAGCGGTGTGCCATCAGTCCTAAGGAACCCGCCTACTTCAACCTCCAAAGTCCGGTGCTTTGACCCCAGGAAGTCTATCCTTCCTGGCCCTTAGTTTCGGTCCTAGATGGCTAAGATGGAGTAATTCACACATGAATTGAGAGTTATCCCCTGGCACTAATAGGACTGAGAGGTCGTGCATCATCAACCAATGAATTTGGGATAAGGGTCGCAGGTAGATAATTTATCTTGGAGGAAAAAGATATTTCATTAATTTGAAGTGATTACAAAATGCCGACATAGTCGAACTTGCAAAAATAAAAAATACAAGGAAGCTCACGGTTCAGCCACCGCGGGCTCATCATCGGAGGGGGCCGAATCCGAGAAGTGATCTGGTTTGACTTCCAGGGCTTGGGAAAGTTCAAGTCCCTAGCAATTTTGTCCTTCCCGTGCTGGAACCCTAGAAGAAACACCGCCGTCGAGGCTTACGCTAGGTCATCTGCAAAGTGCTCAGACGCTTTGTATTCTTCTATGATTCTGACGGTCCTGGCCACGATGGCAACTTCCACCTCAACGGCCCAAGCTCCTTCCTCCACGGCGAGGGTTGCCGCTACAGCCCTCTCGGCCACTTGGGCACGGCTCACCTCCTCCTCGGTTTGGTTCGCCTTCTCCTCCGCTGCCCTTGCCTTTTCCTCCGCGGCCCTTGCTTTTTCCTCCGCAGTCATTGTCTTTTCCTCCGTGGCCCTTGCCTTATCCTCCGCCAACCCTACTCTCTCTGCAGCCGCAGCTGCCTGACCCTCAATTTCTTCGATGGCCAGGGTAAGCTCAGAGATGTGCAGGTCTCTGGCCATCACTGCGTTTTTAGCTTCCGTCATCTGGTGGAGCGCCGCCTACAGACGGTTGGCCTCGGCCTCCTCTCGGCTCTCAGTGGCCCTTATTTCATTGGCCCGAGCGGTTCTGGCTGACTTTAGCGCCCCCTCAGCCGCCTTCGCGCGATGTCGGGCCTCTTCGGCCTCCTTCTATGACTCATGCAGAAGGGCCTTCCCACCGTGGATCACCTCCCTCGCAGGCCTTAGGGAATGCGCAAGCTGCATGCAAGCTCTAGGTCAAGAAAAAAAAGGGGAAATATAGAAGCAAAGGGTGGCAGGACCACTTACACTGACAAGGGCCACGTAGTACTTCCGAAGAACGTACCCACCTTCAGGTGGCTAAGCTCTTCTAGGACCTCGGGCATAAAAATTGGAGAAAGAACCCGCTCTGTCCAATGCCCGTCATTCAGGATGGAGTCCCGAGGCGGCCCTAGTCTGGCCCTGCTCCGTTTGTCTGCCTTAGCATTCTCCGATTCGGCGTGCGGGCTGCTCCTCGGCATCCTATTGGGGGTGGGCTTGCTGTCCCTGATGGCCCTTCGCCCTAGCTCCTGACTGCCTCAGGTGGAGTCGGTTCACCAGGGGCAGGGAGCTCCTCCGCTACTATGGGCTCCTCCACCATTGTCGGCTCCTCTGCAGCTGGCTCCTCCATTGGTCCCCCTCGGTCGCCACCCTCTCTGGTGGGGTGTCGGCTGTGAGGTCGATCTCCGGTGCGACCGGGGGGTCTTGCAGTGCTTATGGTCAGGGGACCTGAGCTGTCGAGTATTTTGGGGCCGGGGCTTACTGGCCTTCACTCGGCCCTTCCCGGGCCCTCTTCTTGGAGATGGCCTTCAGGAGTCTATGTGTCGAGATCTTCATGGCTGTATGATATCGGTCAAGGTCAAAAAAAAAAAAAGCAAAACCAAGCAAAACTTTGGCTAAGTATGAAGATGGCTTACCCCGATGGGAAATAAGACCCACAAATTGGAGGTTATCTTCCATCAGGAGCAGGGTGTACCGAGGGATCTCGACAGCCAACAATTGACCCAACGCTTCCCGGGCTCCAGGGTGGATGGCGGAGTTTGCATTGCCTCAAAGGTCGGGGTCTCCCCACTGGGGCCTGACTTGGTCTAGGCTAGCAAAAAAGAACCGGGATTTCCATCCCTTGATCGAAGAAGGAAGGAAAAGCTTGAGGACCCGGTTGGGTCGGGGCTGGAACAGCCACCAACCCTTCTGGGACCGAAGGATATAAAAAGACTAAAAAGGGAGATTCGGGGGTGATGCCAAGGCGATGACAGAGAACAACAAAGGCACTAATGACCCGATAGGAATTTGGGACCAGCTGGAAGGAATCAAGGAATAGTATTCAAGGAGGTTGACAAAAAAGGGAGGAAAGGGTGGACGGAGACCCGCCTTCAGGCAAATCTCGTAAAGGGTCACTCGACCGAGTCGGAAGGATATGACTCTATCATCGGGAGATGGTAGGAAAAGCCCAACATCCCAGGGAATCTGGTAACGGGCCCAGATTTTTATCAAATCCTAGCCTGTTACCGTAGAGGCGGTCCCCCTCGGGGACTCCTCCACCCTCGAGGAGGTTCCGACCTCCGATCGGTGGCTCCTCGATGGAGACCTACCAGTGATCCGCTGCTGGGCTAGAGGGATGCGGTCCTCGAATTGGTGGACCACTCAAGTGAAGGAGAGGGGGAAGGAGCAGAGAGGCGCAGTGCCTCTCAGAAGGAGAACGATTCTTCGAATCGTCCTTCGAGGTCCGAGATGGGGAACTCATGGATAAAAGAAGGAATGGAGGAGTCTAGAATGGACAAAAAACTGATATGAAGGGAAGCTAAGCGCAGGTCATCGGGTTGCTGGGGAGACCAAGACGCAGAGGCTCAGAGGAAGACGACGATGGCAGCAGTAGTGTGGCCAGATTCAACCCCCCACTCAAGTTTTATTGGGTTTTCAAATTGTCCCGCCTTGTCTCATCAGCCACATGGATCCCCACCATAGGCTGGCTCACCTCGATGGTTGCCCAGCGTATGATACGATACGCCTCTGGCCAATGATGGGACTTCGCTGACGTTGCCGCTGTGAGAGGTAATGATGATGCGGCTTTCCATATGGACTTCAAAGAGTTAATCTCGCCTCAAGGACGATCGTGGCGGGCTCAGTGGACGGAAGCGACCGCCTTCTCACATTCCCATGCCGTCCGCATAGAGATGTGGACAAGGATCAACCACGTGGGAGGTAGCACCCCTTTCACCTTGCCGGTGGGGCCCGCTTCGCCTCAGGGGTAAGGGGGCATCTGATGTGGCTGATCCAGTGCCGTTAGAATAAATGGTAATAGCAGCTAAGAGGTCCTCCCCTAACCCCGGAATCTCCTTCTTATCCGACATCAGCGTTGGTTCCCCAAGCGTCCGCCTAGAGAACTCCATCTCCACGGAGTCATTCAACCCTTAGCTATGCCGAACATCCGGTAAGACACGAACATCTCAACCCCGAGACCCCCTACCGGTCTCGGGGTGCACAAGCATCATCTCACCCCCGAGACCCTCTCCGGTCTCGGGGTGAGGTCACTGAATCTCAACCCCGAGACCCCCCTCCAGTCTCGTGGTGCACAAGCATCATCTCACCCCTTAGACCCCCTCCAATCTCGGGGTGAGGTCACTGCATCTCAACCCCGAGACCCTCCTCCGGTCTCGGGGTGCACAAGCATCATCTCACCCCTGAGACCCCCTCTGGTCTCGGGGTGAGGTCACTGCATCTCAACCTCGAGACCCCCTATGGTCTCGGGGTGCACAAGCATCATCTCACCCCCGAGACCCCCCTCCGGTCTCGGGGTGCACAAGCATCATCTCACCCCCGAGACCCCCCTCCGGTCTCGGGGTGCACAAGCATCATCTCAACCTCGAGCCCCCCTCCGGTCTCGGAGTGCACAAGCATCATCTCACCCCCGAGACCCCCTCCAGTCTCGGGGTGAGGTCACTGCATCTCAACCTCGAGACCCCCTCCGATCTCGGGGTGCACAAGCATCATCTCACCCCTGAGACCCCCTCCGATCTCGGGGTGAGGTCACTGCATCTCAACCCCGAGACCCCCCTCCGGTCTTGGGGTGCACAAGCATCATCTCACCCCCGAGACCCCCTCCGATCTCGGGACGAGGTCACTGCTTCTCAACCTCAAGACCCCCTCCGGCCTCGGAGTGCACAAGCATCATCTCACCCCCAAGACCCCCTCCGGTCTTGGGGTGAGGTCACCGAATCTCAACCCTGAGACCCCCCTCCGGTCTCGGGGTGCACAAGCATCATCTCACCCCGAGACCCCCTCCGGTCTCGGGGTGAGGTCACTGCATCTCAACCTCGAGACCCCCTCCGGTCTCAGGGTGCACAAGCATCATCTCAGCCCCGAGACCCCCTCCGGTCTTGGGGTGAGGTCACTGCATCTCAACCCCGAGACCCCCTCCGGTCTTGGGATGCACAAGCATCATCTCACCCTCGAGACCCCCTCCGATCTCAAGGTGAGGCCACTGCATCTCAACCTCGAGACCCCTCCGGCCTTGGGGTGCACAAGCATCATCTCACCCCGAGACCCCCACCGGTCTTGGGGTGAGGCCACTGCATCTCAACCCTGAGACCCCCCTCCGGTCTCGGGGTGCACAAACGTCGTCTCACCCCTGAGACCCCCTCCAGTCTCAGGGTGCGGGAGCAACGTTCAGTACGTGAACCGGCCTTCGAACCAAACAATAACTTCGGGCCACCTGGCACATTCATGCGGCCCGCTGTGCGCCTGTGGCTGTTTGCGGCCATACCTCATAATGGCATATAGTGCATTGCATGTGTCACTGTGCATGACCATGCCCCATTACAGAGTACGATTCACTACCACTTGCAACTGTGCGTGGTCATGTCAAGCAACGGTGCGCATCAAATGCAACCGTGGCCGCTAGACACCTGTAAAGCCATATTGACAGGTAACGCAGGATGCCACTGGCGTGCACAGTGACGGTACGACAGCAATCTTCTGGAACAGAAGGATGAGACATTCGAACAGGTATAAAAGCATGCACCCGCGCCGTGAGTAGGATCCTGAAACTCTGGTTTTCTAGTTTTCTTCCTACTAGCTAAAACTCTAGCTGTTTTAGCTCCCTTCGGCTGAGCAGTTCTCGTCTGATCCCAAGTGACTAACTTGAGCGTCGGAAGGTCCCCACTAGAGCATCCGGTCTCCGGAGACTTTTCTTGCAGGGGTCTGGAGAGAAGGACGTTCGTCTTTCCCGACGCTTGAAGAAGGTGACTTGGCATCATCACCCCACCTGCTTCTTGAAACGATACTGCCCCGTCCTTGAGAGAAACACCACCAGCCCCACCCCGATGGCCGCCGCAAACAGCCCGTAACCCCAGTGCTGACTGAGGTTTTCCTGAATGTATTGAAGAAGAAGCAACCAGTTGAAGAACTCCACCATTTGGTGTTTCGATCTCACGATAGGTCTCGTCGACAGGTCTTGATCGACCGGCACGGCTATTGTAGTAACCGTATAATCCGCAACATTTCAATAGTACCATGGACCATGGCCCAATATTTATCATCTCTACAATATATAAAATGGAAGCAAAAAAGAAAGTTTTTTCTTGCTTTCATCTGGCGCCTCAATGTTTTAGTCAGAGAACCTTAAAATTAATTAGAGAGCATTCACTTTCGTTAGACTCTTTGGATTCTTTCCAAGATCCGGAGAAGGTTAAAGAGCTTTTTCTTTTACTTATGCCATGGCTAAGGGAATGGATGATTGTGAATGGAATAGTCACGTGTCAAACCTGAGCTCCAGATACTTCGTAACAAAGAAAAAACCTTATGGTTGCGTTTAGCTACTTGAGGCTCATCGATAAAAGCTCGTTCATGTTTGGCTCATCATGTAAATGAGCCAAGTTTGAGCTTCATTTTAAAGCTCATTTGATAAACGAGTCAAGCTTGAGCATGAGAGCAAATTCAATTAGGAGCTCGCAAGATAGCTCAATTAGGAGCTCGTGAGCTAGCTCGATTAGAAGCTCATGAACAAGATATCCTTTCATCTTCTCTATCTTTTCATTTTCTTTGGGTTTAAGATTCGAGCTTTTTTATTATTATTCTTGAGCCGAGCTTTAAATAAGCTTAATTTGAGTCGAGCTTGAAACGAGCTTTTTCTAAATCAAGCTTGTCGAGCTTTCTAATCATACTAAATGAACGAGTTCAAGCTGAACTCGAGTCGAGCCCGAACTTTTTATAATCGAGCTCGAGCTGAGGTTGAACAGGGTTTTTCAAATTTAAACAGGCTCAAGCTCAAGTATTGTTAACGAGCTGAGCTTTAGCACTGGAAAGCTTGGCTCGGCTTGACTCGATTATAGCCCTACATTTGGTGCGTGGCCAGATAATCCTAAATGGTAATGTAAATTATCTACAAGATAAATTACCACTTGATAAATTATCAGTAATGTGATTACTGTGTTTGGTATACACAGATATTATACTACAATAATATTGATTATTGTGTTTGGTATACACAGATAATTATACACATAATATTGATTATTATGTTTGGTATGACAAATAAATTATCAGTCATATAACATCAAATTTTTAAAATATTTCTAAATTAAATTTATTACAAAATTATATTATTATATATTTGATTTTAAAAAAATTATATTTATAAATAATAATATTAAGAAAGTTGTAGAAGAAGCTTACGAAAAGGATTCAGATTTAGATAATCTTTAACATAAGTAGTCAAAGTAATGACAACATCTGTTATGCTGGGCTGGGCTTTGATACGGGGCCGAAATAATAAAGTATACAAGAATAGATCTTTTTGGCCGCTTATCAGGTTCTTTGCAATATTAGCCCATGTTCTTTCTACCATCATATAAATAAATTGAACTATTTTCTATTTTTTAAAGCTCATCTTGTGCCGCGATCTCATATTCAAAAATGGCAAATAGCTACCCCAATGCCTCATACATGATCCACGCCATCTTTTAGCTCTTTGCTCTTTTAATTTGTCATTCTAATGTAAAACTCCTGATCCATATATTATATTAATCGGAAGCTTTATAATGTCCTCACATAAAATTCCAAGTCTTCATCAGTTGCTGACCTTCTAAATCCTACAATTCAAGCATAGCAAGAACTAAAGAAGCTAATAAGCTCTTCTTGCTCTTTACCTTCTACCATCAAGGTTATGAAAGTCATCTAGTAGATTAATTCTTATCCTCAGGATGCTGATGGCCTTTGTAACGATTCAGGCTTTGGGTCCGTTTCGTTACAAAAAAGCAAGACGGACAAGGTCCATACCAACTTGGGCCACCACAATCATCAGGCAGGGATCTAGAGGTGACCCATAAGTCAAAAGGTGGCTCCCATCCCCCATGGATGTAGTACTTCCCCTGTGTGGCACTTGTCAAGAGGTGGCTCTCATTCCCCATGGATGTAGCACTTTGTCCTGTATGGCACTTAGATCCTACACTTTCGACTGGTGCATGGCTTTGATACCATATTGTAACGATCCAGGCTCTGAGCCTGTTTCGTTATAAGAAAGCAAGATGGATAAGGTTCACACCAACTTGGACCACCACAGCCCAAAAGGGATCCAATTGGTGCCTTGTCCTTCTTGCTTTACTATATATAAATCATTCAATCAACTCTCAATTTTTGAATGTAAAACTATTGAAAGGAGCATCACAACCTTGAATGGCCACTCTCTTTCCATAGATGAAGGGTCGCAAGGGCTTCTTAGTCTATCCAAGATTAATGTCTACCAAGCGATACCCTGTTATACTTATATAAAAAAGGATAATATATATTATAAAATACTAACTTCAGTCAGCCTTGCAATGACATTTCAACCTTCTTGTTATGATGTAGGTATAGAAATATATCTATTTCCACTCATCACTTTGTGGCCAGCCAGGTAGTTTTCCTTTGAGAACAAGGAATCCCATTTGTTTGATAAGACTGTCTTGGGCCTGATGTGGTGCTAATCCAGGGGGACTAATTTGTATTGGACTAAGTTTGAGTCCAAGGGTTGAGATTAAATCAAGTCACGGTATATACGAGCTTGGGGATTAGTTTAATCTCATTAGGTTAGTCCATGGAAGTTTTTGTTGAGTCTGGGCCTAGCTCACTTCATCGATGTATTTAAATCCTAGTCACTAGGGTTTGGATGGAATAGAGAATAGATTCTTTTCTCCTATAAATCATTTCTCATCGTAGGGCGATAGCCCTATCTCTTTATCTTCTTCCCTTCCATCATTCTGGTATTCTAGGAGCACGGTGGAAGGGGGGATAAATCTTAGATTTCCGTGAAAGACATCTCCATGGCTTCGTTAGGCATCGGTGGATTTCCAGCATGGTGACGGAATTTAGATCCAGGGAGTCAACCCCTAGAGGAAAGCACTCACGGATGTGTTGATGTGGAGTCTTCATTGATGTGGAGTCTTCATTGACGTGGAGTCTTTGTTCCAGGAACTCCAGGGAGCTGACGGCTTCCGTGAGCGGTGACGGTGAAAGGAGGAGCATGGAAGCCTTTCTGTGAGAATCCACGGTGAGAATCACGTGAAGGGAGCATTTGCGTGGAGAGATCCAGTGGTTGGGATTGCGTGGCTTGGTGACGGAGCGGGCACAGGAGAAGAGGGTGCTCTTTCCTGGATTCCAGCGACCTCATCCACATGAGTTTTCTTCTTGGGATTCCAAGTGCAAGGAGAAAGGTTCCACATGAGATTTCTCCCATCGTTGACTTCAAGAACCTCTTAGCCAAGAAAACGTCCAGCCAAAGAAAAGGATTAAAATAAATGTTAAAACAAAAGAGGGCTACAATTTGATCATGGTAGAAGCCTAGAAAATTTCTTTAAGAGGGAATTTCATTGCTCTTCATGGAGGACTAAACCCCAACAATTGGTATTAGAGCCAGGTTCAGGAATAAGAATAAAACGTTTGGAGATCTTAAAGTGTTGAAACAGTTTCAACAAAGTCCATCAAGGTATTTCTTAATTTTTTAAAATTTATTTTTGTACTATATTGTTTTAGTTGAGATATCACCATAAGTAGTAGCATAAAAAGATTTTAAAAAGTTTGATGGGAAGGAAAGTTTCTCTATGTGAAAAGTTCGGATAGAGGACCTTCTTGTGTAGCAGGGTTTAGATCTGGCTTTGGAGGAAAGGCTATATGGGATGATAGATAAGCAGTGGATGTCGTTAGAGAAAATGCATATTCAATGATTAGGGGATGTTTAGAAAATTTAGTCCTTTATTCAGTGCTGAAGGAGAAGACTCCGAAGTGACTCTAATCGAAGTTGCAAGCCCTCTACATGGGGAAGAACATGTGCAACAAGTTGATGTTGAAGAGCGCCTCTACAGCCTTCGGATGTCAGAAGGTGGAGATGTGCTGGGCCACATCCAGGTGTTCGATCATATGAGCAATGAATTGCTAAATATCGGGATCAAGATGGAGGAGGAAGATAAGGCACTTTTGCTATTGTATTCGCTTCCCACATCACATGACTCATTGGTCACGATGCTGCTCTACGGAAAGGAGACATTGTTCTATAAAGATATTGTCTCGGTACTTCGGATGAATGAGCAGAGGGAGAGGATGACCAAGGAAGTTGTTCCCCAGGAGGGTCTATCAGTTGGGGAAAGGTCAAGCAGAGGCAGGGACAGGAGCAGGCCTAAGGGATGGTTACAGTCTAGGAAGGCTAAGTGCTACAAGTGTGGTGAGGTAGGACATTTTAAAAGGAATTTTCCTAAGTGAAAAAAGAGAGAAAAGGAAGGATCTGAATCTGTGAGTACAGATGCAGGACAGGAGGTGGAGGATGATCTCTTGGTGGTATCAGATGGCCACAGTCATAGTACAGAGATGTGGACCTTGGATTCAGCCTATTCTCATCATTACACTCCTAGCCGATCGTGGTTCAGTACTTACACAGAGTTTGATGAGGGGTGTGTGACTCTTGGAGATGATCATCCTTGCAAGGTGGCAGGAATTGGCACAGTGAGGGTGAGGATGTTTGATGGTATGGTGCGCACTCTTACCAGCGTGAAGCATGTCCCAAAAATCAAGAAGAATCTGGTGTCACTAGGGTACTTGGAGCAGACAAGATAAAGCTTTAGTAGTCATGCCAAGAGTGGAGTTCTGAACATCTCCAATGGAGTTATGGTGGTGATGAGAGGAAGAAGGCTAGAGAACAACTTATATAGGTTGGAGGGCTCTGTGGTGACAGATAAATCTGAGGTAGCAGCTATGGAACAGGATCCTCGGGATGTGTACAAGATGTGGCATTACCATGTAAACCACATGGAAGATAGGAGGATGAAAGAACTGAGAAAGAGAGGACTACTTCCGGACCTGAGTGGTAGAGTCATGGAGATCTGTGAGCCATGTTAGATGGAAAAGCAAAGGAGTGTGCAGTTCTTGGTCAGTACAGCTAGAAGTGCAGAACCCCTGGAGTTAGTACACATGAATGTTTGGGGACCAGCCCTGGTTTTTGCAAGGAATGGGGTCAGATACTTTTTTACCTTGATAGATGATTTCTCAGGAAAGCAGTGGATATACTTCATGAAGGAGAAATCAAAGGTCTTCACCAAGTTCAGAATCTGGAAGGCTGAGGTGGAGAAGGAGCAAGGTAGGAGTGTGAAGTATTCGAGGTCAGATAGTGGTGGAAAATATACCAGTAGGGAGTTCCAAAGATTTTGTAAGGAGTGGGGCATCAAAAGACACTTCTCGATAATGGAAACTTCTCAACAGGAAGGAGTGGCTAAGAGAATGAATAGAACACTGTTGGAAAAAGCAAGGTGCTTGAGGTTGCAGGCAGGGCTTCCAAAGATGTTCTAGGTTGACGCAGTAGGTGCAGCTAGCTACTTGATCAATCAGTCACCACACACCATGTTGGATGAAGGTATTTTAGAGGAGATATGGTCTAGATGGAAGACAAACCTTAACCATCTGAGGGTGTTTGGATGCACGGTATATGTGCATGTTGATGCTGGGAAGCAGAGTAAGTTGGACTCCAGGTCTAACAAGATGGTGTTCCTGGGCTACTTGCATGGAATCAAGGGGTATCGGCTATGGGACCCCTTAGAGAAGAAGGTTGTCATCAGCAAGGATGTGACCTTCGATGAGAGCTCGATCCTTCGGAGCAAAGATGGTACAGATGCATAGCAGGGACTACAGGAGGTGGAACACGGTAACACTAGTCAGATGACCTCCTACACAGTCGTGCCATTTGCTAGTGGACCAGGAGGATTTGAGATTCAGGTAGAGAGGACTGATAGAGAGGTCAAAAGCCAGGAAGTTCAGCAGGATGCAGCTGAGCAGAGGACTCAGGAGGATGCAGCTGGACAGAGGACTGATACTGGGATCGCACTGCACAGGCCTAGGAGAAACATGCGACCACCAGTTCGATACAGCTTCGAGGATTCGGTGTCATATGCCCTAATGACATCGAATGGAGACCCTTACACCTATGAGGAGGCTATGGAGAGCCAGAACAGCTAGGATAGAGATAGGTGGGTCCAGGCTATGGCAGAGAAGATGCAGTCTCTCTATAGGATTGGCACGTGACAGATGGTCCAGTTGCCACAAGGAAAGAAACCCATTGATTGCAAATGGGTTCATCAGCGCACGAAAGGAGGTATCAGGTACAAGGTAGGACTAGCGGCTAGAGGATACTTTCAGAAGGAGGGCTTCGACTACAGAAAGCTGGTGGAAGAAGGTGGAGTGGAGCTGGTGAAGGTACATAACAAGGAGAACCCAGCAATGCATTGACCGAGGCTCTTTCACGGGACAGCTTTCATAGGGATTGCAGCTGATGGACATGATGGACGTGCTAAGGCCTTGAAACCACCAAGGTGAAGATTGTTGGGTCTGGTGTGGTGCTATCAAGGCCCAGGGGGCTAACTTATATTGGGCTGGGTTTGAGTCCAAGGGTTGAGATTAAATCAAGTCATGGGTGTACACGGGCTTGGGGATTAATTTTATCTCATTGGGTTAGTCCATGAGAGTTTTTGTTGAGTCTGGACCTGGCCCACTTTGTGGATGTATTTAAATCCTAGTCGCTAGGGTTTAGATGGAATAGAGAACATATTTTTTTCTCCCAGAAATCCTTTCTCATCGCAGGGCGGTAGCCCTATCTCTTCATCTTCTCCCCTCCTGTCGTTCTGGTATTCTAGGAGTACGGTGGGAGGGGAGATAAATCTCAGGTTTCCATGGAAGACATCTTTATGGCTTCGTCAGGCATCGGTGGATTTTCAGCATGGTGACGGGGTCTAGATCTAGGGAGTTAACTCCTGGAGGAAAGCACTCACGGACGTGTGTTGACGTGAAGTCTTCATTGACGTGGAGTCTTCGTTTCGAGAATTTCAGGGAGCTCACGGCTTCCGTGAGTAGCGACGGTGAAAGGAGGAGCATGAAAGCCTTTCTGTGAGAATCCACGGTGAGAATCACGTGAAGGGAGCGTTTGCGTGGAGAGATCCAGCAGCTGGGATTGCGTGGCTTGGTGATGGAGCGGGCACGGGAGAAGAGGGCATTTTTTCCTGGATTCCAGCGATCTCATCCACGTGAGTTTTCTTCTTGGGATTCCAAGTGCAAGGGGAAAGGTTCCACGTGAGATTTCTCCCATCGTTGACTTCAAGAACCTCTTAGCCAAGAAAACGTCCAGCCAAAGAAAACGATTAAAATAAATATTAAAATAAAAGAGGACTGTAGTTTAATCATTGGTAGAAACCTAAAATTTTTTTTTAAGAAAAAATTTCATTGCTGTTCATCGAGGACTAAACCCCAACTGCAGTCATTAATTACTGAGATAATTGGATCATGTGACAAGGCTTAAGTTATGGCACCATGTTGTCCCAAATGGCACCCCAAGAGTGGAGGGTGAATTGGGTTCTTTAAAATTTTAACATTTTAAAACTAAATGCTTTGATATGAAAGTGCTTGAGTGCAATGTATAGATAAATGCAAAGCACAAATAAATGAGATAGAGAGAGACAAAGCACGATAAAAACAAATATTTATAGTGGTTCGGTGTCACCAACACCTACGTCCACTCCTAAGCAGCACTTGGGTCCACACTATAATCCACTTGATTACAATCGAGTTATTTTGCAAGCTCACAACTCAAACTTGTTGTTTTTCCAGGGTCACAACGAATCCAGCTGATTTTTTGGGCTCACCAGCACAAAACCCAACCACAAGCTATCCTTAGCCTGTTCTGAGGTATACTACCTCCTCTAATTCAATCCCCCGATTGAATTAGCAAAAATAATGAACAATATAGTTTTGAATACAAAACAGCTCCTCAAATGAGCAAATATGCAATGCAAGTAAATGGGAATAGAGAAGCCTGATTTCTGAAGCAATGTAGGGCTTGAGCTTTTCTTCTTTTCTTCTCTTCTCCTCTTCTGAATTGAATGAGATTAGAGCACTTGAAGAGATTTTGGTGAAGAAACGGTTGAAGATTTAGGGCTTTTCTCCTTCTTCTTCAAAACTAAGGAAATCCTTGAAATAGCTCTTTGGGCTCTCTTGGATTCCTCTTCTAACTCTCAATAGTGGATAGGCTTTGGCTCAGAAAATTTCTTGAAGAGGGATTTTTGATTTCTCCTTTTTTCTTTTCGTTTCACTATTTTCCGTTTTATTTTTTTCAAACGATTCAATCCTATTTTATAGGCGTTTCAATCCATGAGTTGGTGAAAAATAGCTGTTGGAGTTGTCCTTGGATGTACCTTACCAAAAAAAAAAATATCCGTTAGGGATTAGGTAAGAAAAATATATCCATTGAAAACTTAAAAATTTTGTTTCTGACGTGGAGGTGTGGCTCCAGTTCTTTAGGTGTCGGCTCCAAATCGGGATCCTAAAAATAGTAATAAACGGTCCGTCAAGGTGTCGGCTCCAAGATTTTGAAGTGTCGGCTCGGCGAGATTGGAGTCGGCTCCAACTTTCTGAAGGTGTCGGCTCCACCAGTATCCGAAAAACATCACTCTCTGTAACTGGTCTAGAGTCAGCTCAACACTCTGCATGTCGACTCCAATTTATCATGTGTCGGCTTCAGAAATTTAGGTGTCGGCTCCGAAGCGTGCCAAAAATCAACACTGTTCTAATACTCTCTGGAGTGGCTCCGAGGATTTAGGGTGTTGGCTCCAAGTTCTGAACTTACATAAATTCCATTCAAATTCAACTTGAAACTGATTTTCTAAGTAACATATTGATGAATAACCAATCTTAATTCCTGAAACACTTATAAATTTATCAAAAACATAAGGAATATACTCATGGCTTTTGTTAATCATCAAAATCAATAATTGGGTCAACAATCTCCCCCTTTTTGATGATGACAAAAATATTGAGTACATGCATGATTAATTAGTGAAAGTTTCAAAACAAAGAAGAGTTCTCATAGTTAAGCTCCCCCTATGATACTCAAATTAACATCTTTTCTTTTTATCATTAAATTTATGCAATTTCATTCAATGCTTGATACCAATTGATTAATGAAATTCATTCAATTAAGTTCATTCAATGCTTGATACCAATTGATTAATGAAATTCATTCAATGTATATATATTTATCTTCTCTCCCTTTTATGCATATACAACTATCATTTACTTCTCCCTTTTTTGTAATCAACAAAAAGGTTAAGAAGATGCAAATAATATAGATTAAAATCAATGCATTAAGTGAATCAAAATTCAATTCAAGTCACTCAATATCAAGTTCAAAGATAGTAAATATTCATTAAAAGTATCAAAACATTATATAATTGAGCTACAACAAAATGTTACTTCAATTACATTAAAACATCAAAACATATTCAACTAAACATCAACTTCTAATTACATCAAAACATCAAAACTAATATCAACTTCTAATTACATCGAAAGCAAACTAAAATTCTAATAACCAATCTAAGAAGTCTTTGCAATTCTTCTAAAATCTTTCCCATTCCTTCCTTTTGAACATTCAAGAAGTCTTTTAGTCTGTCATCAATGAAAGCAGATGCAGTAACAATTTTGTCTTGAAGCTCCGCATTGCATTTTGAATAAATATCTGAATCTCCTCCTATATCTTTGATCTTTTCAAAAATAAGCTTTAAGTCTGACTTCAAAGCCTCTAAAGAAGTTTCAAAAGATGAACCAAATCTTGTAACCTTGTCTTCTATAGAGTAGAGGATCTCCTTTATATTCAAAAATTTAGCTTCAATCTCAGCTTTTATCCTATCTTCATGACTAGCCAAAAGATTTTTAAGCTGCTCTAACTGAATATCAGAAAAACCAGAAGAACTGTAAGAAGAGGGTGCAGAATCAGGTACAACTGTAGGTGCAGGAGCTGGAGTGCCGGGGTGCCTCCGGGGGTACTGAACAACTTGGTGCAGGTGAGTGATGCCTATCTAGGGGTCCTACCTCGAAGGTCCATGGACCACAGAGTCAACTCAGTGGCTCTCAACTCATCCTGTCCTTTCCTTAACCAAATACCATTTACTTTCTTAAAACCCATCCGGTGCAAAGTAGCAGAACTGTAATAGTCAGTATGCCGAAGTCTCTTCAGGGGCTCATTTTCCAGAATGCTAACTCCTTGGCTTCGAAATACTCTAGTCAAAACCATGCCATAAGGAAGTGTACCTCTCTTCCTGCTGCCAGCCTTGCCATGTATCCAATAATCATTCCTGGTAGATTAAGAGGCTGCCCCGTGATCACTGTCCATAACTACAATGTCTCGCTCTGAGACATACTCAAAACGTCCAGTTTTAGGAAATAATCTGGCTATAAATGTTGTGAAGCAATCTAAGCTCTAGGGGTAGCTATTAGCACTTACTTCCTCAAAATCATCTCTCTGCCAAGTAATCTAGAAAGTGCTACACCTCTCTCACTGTGTCACTCGCTATCAAACCAATAGCAGGGATTTCCAATAAATTTCCTAAAATTTTGGCTGTCAAATAAATTCTAGTACCTCTGGCTGAGCTAACAAGCCCACCATCTCCTCTAGACAAATTATTGTAAAATTCCTTTACTAGACTTGGGTAGGTTGGGATATCCAATGAGCAAATACGTTCCCAACCCATTTCCTTTAATTGTCTTCCTAATGAAAAACCCTCTGATCAAAAAATTGAAATCTACTTTCCTACCAGTTGTAATGATCTTTCCTGCTAATAAATCAATTTGAGGGGATGAAGTAGAGGGATTCACACTTTGGGTTGAGGAAGAGGAGGTTAGGATGAACTGGGCGACGGTTGGAGCCGGATGCCTCGCAATCCTTCTCCTGATTGTAATGGGCGCTCCAAAGGATGATCCACGATGCTTTGGTGCCATTGAAGCAAGGGATGGTAGATTTGAAGGATTCGAGGTTTGAGTGAAGTGGGGAAGGATTTGGAGATGATTTGAGAATTTTAGAAAATGAAATGTGTTGACTCTGCCCTAAAATAGTCAAATTGGGTCCACCAGGTGTCGACTCCAACTCGGTAAAACAGTCAGCGCTCGAAATGAGTCGGCTCTGCAAAGCTAGGTTTCGGCTCCAGAAACACAGACAGAGCAACACAAATAGGTGTCGACTCCAAGTAAGTTTCAGTGAAAAATTGAAAGTTTCAAATGATCCAAAACTTGTCAAAAAGGTTATTAAAATTTGAATAGATCAAGGATTCATGTTTCTAGATAAGTTTTCCTTAGAATCATGAGAAAATTTTTAAGAAAAGTGATTGAAATCTAGATAATTGATCCTTGGAGGTTTAGACTTTCTAAAGGATTACAAATTCCTAATTCACCTTAAGATAGCAAAATCTTTCTTCACTAAGGGTTTTGTAAATATGTCAGCTAATTGTTCATCAGTACCAACATAATCAAGACAAATGTCACCATTAGCTACATGTTTTCTAATAAATGATATCTAATTTCAATATGTTTAGTTCTTGAATGTTGTATAGGATTTTTAGTTAAATTAATTGCACTAGTATTATCACATCTAATAGGAGTTTTATCAAGTGTTATGCCATAATCTTCAAGTTATCGCTTAATCCAAAGGATTTGAGCACAGCAACTTCCAGCTGCAACATATTCTGCTTCAGCAGTAGATAATGCAACCGAATTTTGCTTTTTGCTAAACCATGAGATTAAGTTACTTCCTAAAAATTGACATGCACCACTTGTACTTTTTCTATCTAGTTTACATCCAGCATAGTCAGAATCAGAATATGCAATCAAATTCAGTGTTGAGTCTCTAGAGTACCATAATCCTACATTTTTAGTTCCACTTAGATATCTTAGTATTCTTTTTACAGCAATTAAATGAGATTCTTTAGGTTGGATTGATATCTAGCACATAGCAAACAGCAAACATGATATCTGGTCTACTTGCTGTTAAGTAAAGTAGAGATCCGATCATACCTCTATAGTATTTTTGATCTAC